>JAODVM010447156.1:0-43161 GCA_025400095.1 Phenganax marumi
TTTTCCGCCATATTAATCTCTAGTAAATTTACTCTGGAGGCTTTCTTTCAACATGGCGGCCGGACCGGAAGTCGAATGGAAATTTGGCACACTTTGTACCCCGGAGTGAACTCTCTGTTTAGTTACCTACTCTGTGGGTTGTATTCTCTTTGATAATCGTGTAGTATCTATCAACAAAGTATCCGGGGCGTGACTGTGATCAAATCATGAATCAGCAATATCTATTAATAAATCAAAATCACTACAAGAAAAGGATTAGAACACAGAAGACGGAAGGAATGGGGCGACTCCAGTGATGAATCCAATATGGCGGACGAAGAGAGTTTCGTTGTGCCAAAACTCTTAAAAAAACAGAAACGATCTCTGGGTTTGTTGCTGAATGTACAGGTAATTACAACAATTCAAGCAGATTTAGCTTTTTTTGTTTCACTAATTGATTGCTTTTATGGAAATGCAATGTATCTGTATTTGAGAAAACACTGTCACTAGTTATTGAATTTTACTTGTGTGTACGACGAGCCGTACGATGATAGAGCACGTCGATTTTACACATTTTACTACATAGCCTATTAATATATGAGATGGCTAGATACTGGTTCTGGTAGAAACGAAATGAACGATTTTCTAGATACGATGATTAGTGTTTATAACACGTTCTCACATTTAGCTGAACAGTTCAGCTGAACTATGTTTATTTAGAATTATTGGAAGCAGGTGACAATTTTTAAAGGTTTTCGCCACTGTACAGTACACAAAACCCTTTAAAAATGAAATTCCAATGTCTGAAGATTTAATACAAATTGTTGCCAGGTCGGAGAGTTTGAATCATGTGGCGGAGATCTCTGGCATGCATGTTGAAACTTTTTTATTCTTTTAGTGAATGCAAAAATGATCAGTAGACATATTGTCTGTGCAATAACAACTTTTCAAACAACTGGTAGACTAAATATGTATTCCTCCTCCATTATCCCCTTGTATTGAGATTGAAATTGCTTTTATTCAAAGTTTTTTTTCAGGAGCAATTATGGATAACTCATTGATCAGAAATGGAGCTAACAAAGGAAGAGTCAAAAAGAATTCTAAGGCGAATTGGTAATAATATTTTGTATATAATATGATATCCCATTAAACTGTAATAGTTTCCAAGGTTGTTGGTTGTTAAATTTGTCTAGTGTTCACAAGTGAAATTGTTTGGCAATTTAGATACATGGTAAGATAAGATACCTTATGTAGTTTGCAATTATTATGTGTTTTAAATTGTTTTATAGAACTTGAAGCCTATTCGTCACTCGTCACTGCTTTAAGAGCCCAAGGTGAACTAGACAGGTATTTTTTAAAATATTACATTTTATTATTTATTTGTGTCTTTATTATTATGTGGCAAATATGATTAAAAATTATGTTATTGTTCATGTACCTTTTTAGCTCTTTTTTATATTATTATACATACTTTCTCAACACTCGAAATAAATTCCATATTTCTGTACATCCATGTATTATACTCTATTTATTAGTCAAGGCACTAGGCATTATGACATTAGCAAGATTTCAAGAAGAAAGCCTTTAGGGTTATCATAATCATTATTCTTTGGGGTAAAATCTGAGTTGAATTATAAATCCCCACTATGAATGGGAATTTCTGTTGGAAAATAACTGATGGGTCTCACAGTTACTTTGAGTTTTTGTATGGCAATATAACTCATTTTAAATTAATATAATTAATGTAATTAAATTAATATTAATATAATGCAGACAAAAGAAGAAACTTCTTAGCGAACTTGGTGAACAGTTAAGGTTAGCAAAATGTGTTAATATATAGCTTGTTGCTTGGTTCTGGCTTGTTTGTTATTTTTTGTGCGCATTTACTTGCATGCATATTGCTATACTATTCTGTTTGTAGCATCTCCACGGAACGCCACCGTGCAGAAATTCGTCGAGCTATCAGTGACGATCGCTTATCCATGATTGCAGAATGGTAAGTTCAACAGTACTCCAAGCAAATGTGGGTGAGAGACTCACTGTGACACATTTCATTGTTTTCTTCATAACTTTAGTGTTTGCGGATCAGGTGCAAGTGTAGAATGGGAATCAGAAGGGCGTCGTGTAGTCCCATTAATGCCTCGTCTGGTTCCTCAAACAGCATTCACAGGCACAGCTACTGCAGCAGCCAAACATGCTGCAACTCTTGTTAACTCTGCTTTTCCATCAAGTGCTAAAGGTAACTTTTTGGCCATTTTGTCAAATCTCGATATATGAGCAACTAATTAATGTTGACTTGATCAACCAATTCTTGTACTTTTTTGTCTTTGCTCATAATCTACCCTGTTGTGACAAGGTGATGTATTTTGTTATTTTGTCTCAAATTTTGCTCATCTGGGGCCAGTTGTTCAAAGCTGGCTTAAATTAAAGTTAACCATAGGGTAAAATAAACCCGCTGTTTTTGTGTTTTAGTTGCTTTACTTTCTATATATCCCTTTGTTTGAAAACTTTGCAAACAATGACTTGTACTGATCTGATCATCTGAAAGAAATTTATAGAAAAGCATTATCAGATTTCCAGAGAAGTAGTAAAAACTTTGCTTCAATCAAAAGTTGTGTTGGCCCAGAGTAAAGCTTAAACAGACATAAGTAGATTTCATTTACGTATACTTATAAGAAGTGCATCGCGTCCAATGTACCATGACTTGTTTATGGGTACGGGTTTATTAACACGTGAAATAGTAAAAAATGCCAGATTACATCGTGTGTACAATCTTTCAAGTTAAAATTATACTACTGAAGTTAGAAAACCTATTTACAAGAGTATATTACCAAAGAAAGTAAGCGACATAAGAGTAAGAGAAACGAGGACAAACGGTCAAAATATTTATAACCCTTTTTGTAAAACCGAGCGGTTTAGAAATAGCGTATCAGTTAATGCTATTAATGTAGCTATACAATTTAAAACTTGAACAGTAGAAACTCTTAAAATAAAGTAATCATAGAAAGATGTCCTCCAGCAGCATGATGTTAAATTGTAGAGTACGAGTTCAAGTGAGATCAACTGCGGCTGTTTGCAAGTTCTAAGCTTGCGTCGTCAACGACATCATGACAGATTTTTTAAATACAGTCTTAGCTCGTAGTTTCGTCCACTTGACGTTATAACAGGTGTTCGCGCCCTGTCAAGCTTTTAACTTGGGTGGTCTGCAATTTAATGCCTGCTGTTCGTTTGTTGGGTTTGACAATTGACATAATTCATTTCTGTAGTTCGATCAAAAGACTCAGACGAGGATCTTCGATCACGAAAGCGTCAAAAAACAAACGGTCCAGCTACCATTCAGAAAGTCATTGTTTCTTCTGTCCCTAAAGTATCAACATCTACCACAACCGTTCGCAGCGTTGTTGCCAAGGATTCTTCGAAATTTTTAAAAACACCAAGTTTACCAAGTAGCAGCACTCAGCTCTCTTCAGTGAAAATTACTTCACCTGTGTCGTCTAAACCAATCATATTAGGAGGAACAAAGCCATCGTCCGTCTCTGTGGCGCCTAGCAAGTACGTCGCTCCACTTCCAGCGAGTTGCTTACAGGTGAGTGTAACCAGAGGGCATTTATCCTTGTACCCAGATTGGGGAGTATATGCACTGTCATGTGCATCATTCATTATGGTTAGATTGTTACATACGTAGGTGGTTGACATATCGTTACCCCGGCAGCGTGAACTACATTGCGTAACTATTTACTACTGTTTTTCTGATATAAACAATATATATTGTTACGAGGTTTTTGTGTGGGGCTTAGCTTGGGGCTGCGCGAGGACCTATAGCCACGTTCTCGGGATCTTGTTCTACCACCAACCTACGTCACAGTTGTACCACGAAATAAAAAAGATTTTGGATCTTTTAACTTTTACAATTAAACTCAGAAACAAACTGAACACTTGCTAATAATCAAGCGAAATCACTTAGAACAATTAAGGCGGTTTTCCACTACGCGAATTTGTTCGAGTGAAAAATAAATCTAGTGACATGATTGGCTTGCTTTCGACTTTTTCGCGGGGAATTATATTGCTAGCCAATCACGTTGCTAGATTTATTTTTCACTCAAAAAATTCCGCCTAGTGGAAAACAGGCCTTAATGTATGTAATGTCCATGATCTCATGGTGTTAGGTTTCTTAACAATATACTACCCCAAACTGTTTATTTTTACAACAATCTATTATTTACCTAATCTGTTTATCCTAGCCCACCCTGTCAACTTTCTCTCTGTGACTACTTTGCATCTCATTTTTATTTTGTAAAACATGGCTTGCTTTTGCCTCTGAAGTGCCTTAGTTTTTGCAATTGAGAAGTCACAGTCGTTCATGCTTCTTTCACATTCCATTCTCAGGCTCATGCATCTGTGGTTAGCGGAAACAAAAACAGAATGAATGTGAATATCGTAAAGACTAAACCTAAACCGAAATTCAAACAACTGGCCGCCTCAGTGAAAGTCAAATCAGTATCTTCAGGTCATGGCACAAATGTTGCGTCATCTGTCGTTCAAACCGTTGCAAAGTCGTTACTCACCGCGGCCAAGATCAAAAGTAAGCAGCTTGATTTGCATAAAGTTGAACAAAAATGTATTTCGTAACTTAGGTAGATGAGGTAAACAAATTGTATAATGCAGTGAAAATGCGTTTACTGTACCTACGAAAATTTTAACGTTTGCTGAGTTTAAAACTCTCGCACTTGTCGTTGGATCTGAAGCTTCCTAATATATTGTAGTATTATAACTCGAATTTAAAGTACCCAGTCACAAAGTTATGATTGGGCCACGTGAGCATGTTACTTATTATATTTGATACAAGTTGTCGGGTGTAAGGCTGATAAACCATTTGACATGTGTGGTCCGTACCTTACCGAAATCTAGTATTCGTGTTTTTACATGGGCACTGAAAAATTGCTGCGGTATGATGAACCGACAAAGAAAGTCGGTTATAATTATACATCGTGTATTGCTTTGTGTTTAGGCGGTGAAATCTCAAGTTCCACAACCAGCACAGTTGTTCACGTTTCAAAAAGTACCTCAACTATAACTGTTGCTCCTAGAAGCTCTATTTCTTTGACAGCTTTTAAACCTACCATCCAACCAAAACCTCAGGTGTGTTTTTGACTTCAGACTCCCTTTTGCTCTCAAGAAACTGAGTGGAGGATGTAGTATATGGCGCTAAAAATAGACAAGTCACAACCTTGCGAACTCCCATTAAATGCTATGCAGTACTGTAAATGTGTGGGGTAACTACTGTTAGAAATACGAATGAACTGTAGTATAACGATGGATGTCGGTTTCAATAGCCGGTTCCCCTTGCGTATTCTGAGTGCAACTACCATAATGATTTTGGGCGTGTAAAGGGACAGCGAATAAAACGTTCCCCTAAGCATCACAGTAGTTGTCTTCAGAAAACCTAAAAAGGGGAACCGGCTGTTACTAGTTCATTAAGCGAGCGTCTCCTGAACTACCTATTTATTCAACAAGTTACAGCACACGAAGTACAGGTTTGTTTGTTTGTACTCTTCTTGTTTAAAATAAACCCCTAAATATGGCCTGTCTGATTAGTTACCCGAACCTTTTTTGTGAGAAAACTGTAATGCAACGACGAACGAACTGGGCTTTTTGTCGTTGTGGTCAAAACGATAATGCAAAAGATTGTTGAAACAAACTTTAAAGGTTGAGCTGAATATCTGTTTCAGGTTTCTCCGCGCACAGTGGAAGCGAGTTCCCGTCCCGCATCTGGTCAAATTGGCAAGGCAGTGTCAGTCTCCAGATTATCGCGACCATTACCCGCTATTTTACCTAAGACAATTCCAATTTCGACACCAGGGCGTAAGCTCGCCTCCATACTTCCGGCTCCGGCAAAACCTACGTCATCAACTGTTCCCAATCCCCGTATTGTGCCTGTGGTCGTCAGTTCAGCCTCGTCACCAATCCCTATTGCACCATCCCCAAACCCGCCTCAAACTTTCACAACTAGTTCAGTTATGAGTAAAGTAACAACAGTTTCCATGGCAACGGGGCAGAGTGCTGATACAAACAGGTAGCAGCTTTAGTAGTATTGTTCATTCTAGGGGTAAAGTGATATTTGGAGGATGTTTGTATTCTCTGTAGAGATACTCAAGAAAGCGTTTTACCAGAAGTTAAAGTCCATTCTCCAATTCTAATCCGCAAATCGCCCGCTGGCTCACAAGATTCCAGTCCCCTCTCAAGTAAATCGCTCGACAACATTCATGAAAGGTTTGTGATAAGTTTAGGAAACTGCTTGGTCGTGCATTCTACGATCAACAAGAAAAGGGAGAAAGTCTGTTTTGCATTTTTTTTTCGTATTTATGCAAACTTGTGTTTTTTTACGGGAAGACAAGTGCGTTTGGGCATAGTGAAGCTATCAAAGAATAGTAAATTACTCAAGTGTTAATTAGCAAAAAGTCGGAAGATTTTTATATGGATGGTAGAGACGATGTAACAAATTTGAAACATCTCCGAGTTTTTGAGCCACAACTCCATCGATTGGTTAAACACTCCACTTTCTTCATGCTTTTTCTTAGAGAAGCATTGTCACCAGTGAATGAGATCCTTACACTTGTCAAGTCGCCTTCAAGTGTTCCTTTTGCTCCTTCTTCTCCCGTGAAATCCTCACACACCCTGCACACGTCCGGTAATTTACTTAGGCCTGGTGCCGAGATCTCTTTGGAGTGTGATGAAAATTTGTTGGAGGTAAATACAAGTTTTATTATTTTTAGATTTGGATCAGGTTTATACTTAAGAAGAGAGCGAGTTTATATACCGTTAGTAAAGACTAAACGTTTTACAAACTATATAACTATCTTTGATCATTGTAGATATTTTAGAAATAGGATTTCACATAACCGACTTGTAATTCAGCTTTCTCTGCAAGGCGGTTGTTTTAAACCATTTATTATTATTATTAACTAGCTTATGTTGACTGAGAACACTCTCAAAGTCTTTTGAAAGTTCTTATAGTTTTTAATATGAATTTCACTTTGGCAGGTGTCGCAACACTCTACCATGTATAAAATATCACATCGTAAATAGAAGGATTCTCCCCTCTAAGTTTGCATAGTGCAGTTGTAATTAGAGTTGGGCGGTATTGAAATTTCAATACCGGTTACGGTATTTTTAAAATCCCGCGGTATACTGGTATACCGTTTGAATCTTGTAAGGAAATGTGTGATCTACATACAGTAGATGCACTTTACACTCATGGCAAAATCAAGAAAATTTTTCATTGTAACCATCGTTGTTTTCATATGATCTTCTGCGGTCGTAAAATTCATTATTTTACTGATCCAAGTTATGTCATGTCGACACAAAGTTCTAATCTATATTTTATACCATATTTGACGGGCGCATACATTGTTTGTTTTCCGTTTGTGAACTTTTTTTGTTGCTTAAATAAAAATATAAACTAATGATAGCCATGATACCGGTATATTTTCCAGTGTACCACCGAAAACGGTATACCGGTATAGCGTCAAAACCAACACCGCCATACCGGTAACAACGAAATACCGTGAATAACTAAGAATACCGGTATACCGCCCAACTTTAGTTGATAAATTTTTTATATTTGTAATAATTGTAGTTAGTGTGCTCTGCCCTTTGAAAAACAGAGATCTGAAAAGCAACCGTGAGCGAATAAGCTTATAAATAGCAATAACAACAACAGTAATAATGATGATAACATGAGTAAAGTACGCGCTCGAACAGACAAACGCCACGGTATGCAAAAAGCCCAACTAGCTATATATATTTGTGACAAATGGATTGACTTTAATTATTACAAAAGCGTGCAGTTATAAACGCGCATGTCATGATCTGTAACATATGCGAAATAATTCAAAAATAAAATTCATTACGTGATGAGAAAATCCGGGGACTTGATTAAAAAGCACTTCAGTTTTGAGGAGTGCAAAAAAAAATTGCGTATGCGCGCCTGATGTGCTTGTAATTGGCATTTTATGATTTTTTTTGGTAAATGTAGTAAGGCATTATAAAACTAAACTACACCGTTTAAATTTCAGGGATTGAAAAATTGAAACATTTTTGGCATTATAAAGCATTTTTCTCTCAGACTTAAATTCACTCACAGTCCATCATTATACAAATGAATAAATAAATAAATAAATAAATAACTTTATTCAAACAAAATACCAAAATTGGTACATCGAATATACAACAACAACAACACACACACACACACACACACACTAAAATTACAAAATACAGCAAATACTTATAACAAGAAAGTAGAACTAGAAAATCAGCACCGTGAAGGAAGGTTGGAAATCGGAGGAAGAAATTACATAACTTAAGCCAACTTTCACATCGATTTTCTCGCAAAATACACCTGAGTTTTTGAAGCAAGTTGAAACACTTGTAAAGACAGCTTCCTCCGATTTCCAAACCCTTCGAAGTTCGTTAAAAAATGCTCGGCTTCGCCTCGTATTTTCAATTCCTCTCGACGTTTGGAAATCGGAGGAAGTTCTCCTACTCGTGTTTGAACTATATACATAAACGCTTGAAGAGAAAAAACGTAGAATTATCAAATTGTCATTATACCAGATTTCAAGTTTCTCAAGGTTTCAGACTTTAATCTTTATGTTCAATGCGCATGTTGCAAAAAAATCTGCATAGTGAAAACATTTCGACATGAAATCACAGCTGAATGCGCGTTAGAGTTTTCTATAGTTGTCAAGTTTTTAGGCCATGTCCCCATTTCCCACGCTTCAAAGATTTTCGCATGGCAAAAAAGCTTATATACAAGTTATTTTAAGTTTTTAGAGCATGTCCTCATTGGCTCTCTCAGCTCGCGTGCGCAAGGAACACCCGTTATGACTCAAACTGTCACGCCATGTGGCTTGCATGCCAAACGTGTGTTTTCTGTCAACGGGCGAGTGATAATCATCCTTAATCAGGAAATTATCGACATTAAAAATTTTTTATAGCAGACAGAATATTTCGGACTGTTGCACCATGTGCGGAAAATATGTGATCCGTTAGATTGCTTGGTATGAGCTGATCGGAAAGCAGTCCCAGCGAGCTTCATTCTAGCATTTAGAAGTCAGATTTCGGTGTCGATAGAAGGAAATGGTCCAGCAACCATCGACCAAACTTATCGTTTTGTGTTTTTGTTCAGTTCGTAAATTCAAGGTCAATAAACTCATTGACTCTCTTCCTCATAAAAAAAATTGAAGTACTTGTGTTTGTGTCAATTCAAGAACTTTTTCCAACCTTCTGATCCGCGAAAGGGAAGTTGCGCACAAGAATGGTTCTTGCAGTCCTTCTTTAGACAGCTCTTACTTCGTGTACAGTCCTTAATCTTGATATAAGTAGTGCGTCATTTGCAAATTAGCGAAAGGGAAATTTTTGCACGAGAAAATATACTGCGATTTTTCCTCCTCAACTATTACAAATATGTACAATCCCTGACCTTGACATGAACACTTTGTTTGTTTGTCGCAAATTTGCTAATACATCGGGCTTAAATAGTTCCTCGATATTCTGATTGAAAGCCTTGACAGTATAACCGAGAGTAATTTTTTCACGATTTCGTGAATATTGAGTATCGTAGCGAAAGGCGACAACATTTGTCACAAATACAAGGACGGCCTGCTTGCTGGAGGCGGAGTCGCGTGAAAGAAACAATTATGAACTATAATAGACGCTAAAAAGCATCGCCTGCCTTCCCTGCATAATCAGTAAAGACATGGTCTCGAAACTCGACGAACTTGGATGCTTCTGTTATTAACGAGCTGTGGTTTTATGTTTAAAGCTCGTCAAACCGAACCGTCTGCATAAGACTATACTGACTCTCTGCTGCTGATGAGTATTTTATCAGCTTGGGTGGATGATAAGCTACGTTTTTGCTAAAAGAGTTTTTCGTACCATGCACAAGTATTCTTGCTTAAATCTCCATGGTTCTATAAAGTTGAACACATGAAGCAGAAAATTAAACAAAATGTCAAAAACTCGCGACGTGCATTGTTCTTGCTTGCTGAGACTATAGCAAAACTGAAGCACACAAATTTGAAATAAAAAACAAAAATGCGAGGACTTTAGTTTGAGATAAAACTCGTGTCACAAGACCAGATGCCAAGCAAAACGTTTGCGAGATGACAGCCTCGTGATAACTCATGCGATTCATATCGAGGCTCATTTACATTAGCTGGCGTGCATGCATGCACACACCATTATGGAACTTCTGCACTGGCATGTCAAGGTGCAATTTCGAAAGGCATAGTCACTGGAGATACGGTTCGTACTTCGTACTATACACGTTTTTGAAAAGCGATACACGACGCCCGGAAATGCCGTGAGTTCTGCTGATAACGCATCCAAGTAAACTGCTGTCATTTGACGTCAACAGGCCACGCAAAGTCGAGCGTATTTCTAACGAGTGTTGATTAAAGAGCATTGCGAGGTCATGGAATGATCGTGTGCAGCGCGCCATTCGAGACAGCATATCACTCTGATGCTGTCAAAGTCTGGTGAATGTCACAAGCGCGTTTGGCAAATCAGGATTAAACTGCCAGGAACGAAAACAAATCCCTATGTGATTTAAGCCAGAGCGAGTAAGCTGGTCACGCAATGTTTTCGCCTCAAAATATTTTGGGAAAAATTTGCGCACGCTATAGTTTTGTTTATTGTGCATCAAGACTGACTGTGTAGTAGTTGTTTGGCCCCCTTGCGGTGCGAAACACTTATCGATAGCGCAATAAGAAATTGCTGCTCTTAACCCAAAGGGAAACGCCACTTTGCGAGGCTTTACTTGCTCTTTAACTAATTGGGAAGTATTAGGGAATTACATTCTCCAAACATTCATTGAATTTCTGAAGTCTGGGAATTTTTTTTTCAACCCATATACAAACAGTACGCGCTTGTCCGCTTGAGCGATGTGAATTGTCATTACAATGAACATCCTGTGACAGGTTAAAGATCATTTAAAGATGCTAGTGAGACTCATTTGCGCATGGGCAAAGTGGGCCTTTCTTGTTCTAAGTTTATGTGAGTCAACAAATCTATTTGTTTTCCACAGCTGAATTACATGGCAAAATCGTTTGTAAATGTTAAATCTTTTGATTTCAAATCTTACACGAAAATATTGTTTACAAAACGACATTGTATCAAAAACCTTTAATATTAGGGTTTTGTGCATGGATTGTGCTTCGATAAAGTATATTTTGCAAAATCGTATTAAGAACATGGAAGTGTCACCCGAATCTATGGCCGACGAAATAATACGTAATTGCGTAAGAACCCCGTAAAAAGGTATGATCTTGAAAATACAAGATCGAAAGAAGTCGCGTGATCTATTTTAGGAAAACTTTATCTATCTATTTCCATCCAATTACTGCATGAATGTTTGTTTGACCACCAACTTATATAATAAAGTTATTCAGCCGAAGTCTATTACCTAGACCGCGAGATTCAAGTCATTAATCATCCATCTATCTCTATCTCAACTGCGATCGCTTTTAAAAAAAATTTTCTGACGTAAACAAGTTATTTTGCCCACGTCGTCTATTTACGTTGAATAGCCGAATTCACGCGAGGAGCAACCATCCCATATATGGATTATTCCAACTTGGCAGAAGATATCTAGCATGAGGTTGCCAAGGTGTTCCTATAAGGCGATTGAACTTGGGCTTAACGCACTCTGTCTTCACGTCCTGTCGCTTAAGTTTTAAGAAAACGTATTACTTGCATATCGATAAAGACTAATAGATAGAATGCGCCTTAAATGCAGCTTTGGCTTAGCACGTTCTTGACCCTTTTGTTTAAGGAAATCCATTTGCATTTGACATTTTTAACGCATCTTCAATTTAGTGATACCTGAGTTCTCGCTTGTAATCTATTACGGAATTCTGTAATAGATATCTGTTCAATGGAAATGCGACAATATTAACGAGCTCTCAGTTTTGAAGATTTGTTCAAGTGTGTCGCTAATTTTCTCCATGTACCGTACGAAATGGCGCTATTTCCATTTACAAAACTCATACAACAACGTTGATTGAGTAACTGACCACACTCTACCAATTTTCAAAGCGAATATTGGACACATTCAATATTGAAGAATCTTGAAAAATCATTTAATTTTAAAATTTAGGACATTTTCCTGATTAGCCGGTGCACGTTAAAGTTATTTGTAACTTAGTGTTTCATATTATATTGCTGGAAACTATTTTGCTAAAGATTATCATGTTGATCTCGATTGTGATAGCTTAATTTATCAATTACAATGATTGGCTTAAGGCACATGCCTCATCTTTGTTCCTTCATCCGAAGGATTATTCTGTTTGGCTATTTGGTTTCCAGTTGTGAGTTGTTGCACATATAATGCATTTAAAGATTTATATTTAGAATATATCCTCCCAAGTGTGAACACATAAACAATTATCTAATTACCTCATTAATTAATTAATTAATTAATTTAAAAAAATATCGAGGCGATATTACGACATAAATATTGATTACACTGAATCATGTTTTGCGAATTATAAGTTTGCATGACTTTTTAGAGCCCAATTTATCAGTGTCAGTTTTGTTTAATTTACATTTTATGTTATTTGAACTTTTCTGAGATTGCTAAGATTTTGCTGATATTTCATGAGTTTCAAAGAGTGCACGTAAACTTTAAGGGTAGCTTGTAGCTACACTCCTCAAATATCGTCACTGTGCAGTTTGCTTTTTAAAGCGATTTTATTTCTACGTGTTTACCAGCATCCGCAAATCGTGCTGTAATGTCATATGATACGATGCTCGAATTTAGAAATGCTACAGCTAATCTGATTATTGAACTGCCAGTGTGTGTGGTGAACTTGTTATCTATCTTAGTGAAATTTCCGTGTAGTGACGTCACTATGAACTTGGTTCTTCGACTGCAAGAGAACAAAGCTACATTGTTGTTGTGGCATGCTGTATTCATCCTAACTCCTTTTGTAACGAGCCTTAAGTGTCCACGATTTCTTTAGAGTGGATCGTTAGGCAATAAATATTTACTACATGCACAAGTAACTATAGCAAAATTTGAAAATGGGAGACTTGCATGAATTCTGAGAGAGTTCTTGGCTGCAATTATGAATCAGCGAAAACTTCTTACAAGAGCATGCTCTTGGTGTGCAAAACACAACACAGGGTTGCTAATATACACAGTCATAAAATATTGACTCTTCGAACCTTCATTGACCAAGTACATTTACTATATCACTGAACTTTTCAACACTTAGGCTCCAGTCGGGTAGAATGTATAAAGTCCGTATGCTTGAAATTACCATTAACTACCTTCAATTTTAAGCTCAACGCCAGCAAAATGAATTAAAGCTCGTCTACACAAATGAAAAAGAGATTTTGTTTGAGAAGTTTTTGTAGAATAGGAAGTGTTGTTTCTAGTGTTTTGAGTGGTGTGCTTCGCTCTTAAGAAAATAAGAAGGAAATCGTGACACGTCTGTTAATCTTCAGAGGAAAACGAAGTCAT
Organism: Phenganax marumi; assembly: GCA_025400095.1. NCBI lineage: Eukaryota > Metazoa > Cnidaria > Anthozoa > Malacalcyonacea > Clavulariidae > Phenganax > Phenganax marumi. The sequence continues at coordinate 13,508 of JAODVM010447156.1, forward strand.
AGCAACGTTTTGATGTTGCACGAATCCCATGTTACAAGCTTTAAGAAGTTTAGTGTACTTTGAAGAGCACTTGAATGTGGTTTGAAACTACTGTTTTAAAAGGAAACAATCGAGCGATAATCCACTCAATGCTAAACTGTTTCTAAAGACAAGTTTTCAATTCAAGCTGATATATTTGTGTTCCATCTGAGAATTTATAAAGCTGTTTAAGATGGCTTCTCTAGAGGAAATTCTCTATTGAAGTTCTTAGAATTGCTTTAATTTTTAGCCCAGTACTATGACATGAAGTGCTTTTGTCCTAGAGCCTACTTTTTTTTTAGCCTCATAGGACAGCGATCAGATTCAGAAGTTTAACATAAACAAGCAGTTCAAATTTGGGCTCACTTGCTTTTCACGTCGTAAGAAACGACTATGGATTAAAAGAGATCGTAAAATTTTCTCGTAACACCTGTTTGTTGACCGTAGTATGTTGTTGTTCTGCAGTGCCTTAAGGCTGTGAAACTTAGCTACAATGCACTCATAATAACACCAAAATATACTTCAGTTGGATTTGACCTTTCTCAATTAGTGTTACTTTTGATGTAAAGAATTTGAATAGGAGTCTCTATCAATGAGTTCTGGACTGTTGCACACAAGAGTGAGCTGGTGCCAAACATCTTGAGTGTAATGATATAGTTATAAAGACTGTTATGATGGACATCGTTAATTATTCTCTTGAAAACGATGTTATGTGTAATTAAAATTACATCCATTCAACAAATAAAGGAATGGCTTGGAAACCGTGTAAACGTGAAAATTTCTGCTATGAAGAGACGTGGTTTCATTACCAAATATTGTCACGGCGCGCAAATGTTTGAAATTATTTCTTGTCTAATGATTTGAACGGCATGTGGTTCTATGATAAGTCTTTGTGTTAACATTAGGTCATTACTGTTTTTGTTTTCAACGCGCACGCACAAACATGAACAAAAAGATAGAAGAATACTTTGAAGAATTTTTCAAACCACATCTCCAGTGACTAGCTACAGAGTTTTTGCCTCGCACTTGTTTGGACAGACATGGAGAAAAGATCGTCGAACTAAAACTAACCAATTCTCCAAGTCATGTCTTCAGTGACTATATTTTTGCCATGCGCAAGTTCGGATGAGCGTGAACGAAAAGATAGAGCAAATGTTTAACCCACATTCAGTTAAAACCATGAAGGCTATGATGAAATGTACTTTGTGAACTTGTAATAATGTTCCTTGTGATGACATATCCCCAATACGTTATCATTAAAATGAACTTATCAACGTTAATCTGTTTCTTGCAAAAACTGTTCGTCTCAGTTTGTCAGCAGGCCGGAAATATTTCAGATGTTCTGGAATATCTTCTGAAATGCTTGGCGTTATCGAATATTCTGTAATCAAAATATCCTTCATGTTCGCTATAGGTCATAGGTCTTTGTCAAAAATGAAGAATATATTTCAGGTCGAGGCAATTTGATAACGCATTAGCATCAACACTGGACATGCAGCGCGAATGGTTCTCAATTTCTGAAGTTATAGAGCATGCAAGCCAAAATTGCTTTCACTTGTTTATTTGCTTTTCACCGCAAAACTACTGCACGTATAACAAGGAGGACTCCTCTCCTGTGATAACTTCAAATTGACGCCCATTTGCTGTCGTGTAATAGCGCTTGGTACGGCCGAGGACTTTCAACGATGATCTTGCTTAGATTGCTACTACATGAATTAGTTGACGACAAAATTATGCCTGTTTCGACCTATCTTGTGATATAAGGAACTAGGTTAATGACCCCTACCTTATCAGTCATATAACCAAGTGCCTTTCCTCAAAATATCGACGTCTATTATGTTTTTCATGCACTTATGACCCGAACAACTCAAGATTATTTTTTACTTTAAAAGTCAAACAATCTATAGACTTTTCGCACGCTTTTAATTTTTTCTAAAATCTTTTCGCAGGATTTGTTTTGGCTTAGGTGCACAAGTGCAGCTTAAAGTGAATGATTGTTTTACTAACACGCACTCAGAACTGGTAAGTTTTTTTGCGAACATTTTTTAATATGTCGAGAAATTTGTTTGAAAATATGTTTTGCATCTATACTTGGTATCATGATGCAACGCGAGCGCCAAGCATCAGAGCATGTCGATTGTATACCAGAATCCTTTGTTGTAGACAGCTGTTATTGACCATAATGCAATTCACTAGGTTTAAATTTAACGTTTCAACACTGAAAATTGTCTTTATCCCACCGCATGTGAAAGCTACGATTCTATAGTATTGCAGCGTTGTTCGTGATTTGCTTATAATAGCGCGATGAAATGTATAGCTTCTTGCGAAAACTAAGTACGTTTACCATCCATCCTATTTGCGCTAGCGTTAATGTGTGAAATTATATCCACGCACTACACTTAGGCAGCACTATACGGCCTCTAAACTAAATTACAGGATTAATAAGGAGAACAATTGTATTATATAAGCAGGAGTGCGCGACAAGCAGTTGTTTGTGGAGCGAATTCCGCCTTTCGAAAAGAAACGCCAAGGAGTTGAAGAGAATAACTGGCCGCTTTCGCGCGATAATGAGCAGTTTCGCTAAGTGCCATAGCTTAAGAGTGCTCACGAGAACTATGAACGTCGCCGCTACAACTCAAATTACTACTTGATCTAAACTATTACGCACAGCGGGGCTAGTTGGAACAACTGCTGTGTCTCAAGTGCATGTGTAGTACATTTCTAGTGCGCGCTCTTCTCAACTACACGAAAAGTTGAAGAACGCTCTTGTCTTAAGGTGTTTATAATTCGTTTACGTGTCGTGGGTAGCTTAACGGGCGGAAATGTTTAGAAATATCTCGTATTATTTGTATTGTAGCTCGGTTGTACTTTGCGAGGTAACTGCGCTATTGTATATAAAGAAAGGACATGCAATTGCATGTTTGTACATTTTTCTCTTGTAAAAGTGGGCGAATTCATTGCTGCTAGAAGACAGATGTATGTGATGTTTATCATCTAAAGTTAAAAATTGAACAAATTGACTTTTCCATCAAAAAGAGTATCTTGTAAATATTAAACTAGTGGACTAACTGCGCTATAATAAGGCATTTGTATGTAATTTTTATGATCTTTAAGGGCAGAAATGAGTGAATTAGCGTCGCTATTAATGGCACACTGACAGTGATATATGCAGTTTTTATCGACTAAAGTAGAAATGAAATAGGGGTTTGAGCACCGTGATATCTCATACTCTTGTTATCGAATGATATGCTGATGTTAATTTTGAGAACAAAGCTCTTGAACGCGCAATGTTGCTGTAGAACATCAGTCATAATTTGCTTCTAATCATCCGTTCATACACACACAAACAGGTTGGGACGTAGGGGCGGTGCATCTCAAGGGCGTTAAGTACTTTCCTAGTCAGTTCTTCGTGGGGTTTCGCATTACCACGGTAATGTAAAATGTGGTTTGTAAAGTTTCTCAGTGCACTACTTAAATTGGACAGATTTTTCTTGTGCGATAAAGACTTGCTGACCATTCTCCGGAATAAAGTGTGTTTATGTGCTAATGGCTAATGACAAAGCTCTTTTTCGAACGGAATTGGAATATAATAACAGCACGTAGAACAAAGGGTCTTTGCAAAGTATGATAATGCTGCCTCACGATAACGCAATATATATCATATAAATTTTTCATCAGTAACTATATAAAATTGGCTATATGAAACTTTTATACACGATGCGAAAAGGGCGCGTCTATGATCAAATTTTAAGAGCGCAACTCACAAGGTTTCAATACGATTAACAAATACGTATATATAGCGCTAAAGAGTGTTTGAAAGAAAGTGGGCAATATCGTCTTATATTGTACGTTTCGATCCGCTTGAAGTATTGTTTTGTACAGCTTTGATTACTGTTAAGACGTCTTAATGGAAATAATTTTGATTTATTACCCTAGTTAAGTGCGTTTTTCTATATAACCGTAAGTTGTACTCGCTTGGCAACCGAATGGAAGTCATGCTATAACCCTGAGTATCTTTTGGCATGCGAGCGCTTTCAAGCGAAACTGTGGATGGCGAAAATAGCTGATGATGACTGCATGCGAACCTCATGCTTGCATATTATTAAAAATATTAACAAAAAAAACAACGCGGCAAAAAGTACCTGAGCTTCAATTTGTAGCAAAACCACCGTACCTACGTTTAGAATGCTTCGTATAGATAAATATATAGTGTTCTGACTTTATGTGACAGAGCTATGTTTGATAGCCAAAAAACAACCTTCACGCGACCAATATCCGTGACATATTCCAAGTCTTCCCAAAATGCTTGTGACTGAATGGTAATCCGAAAAGGGGCTTTTTTTGCTTTACCTAAATACTTGAATAGTGTTACAGTCTATTAGCGGGGTGAAAATGGGCAAACAAAAGTATATAATTACGATGTAATGCGCCACTACAAAGGTTTAGAGCGATAAGAGTCATCTACAAATCCATGAAAACAATTTTGAAGTTACTTCTTTGTTGATTTGCTCGATATTCGAGTGAATTGTCAAGTGTTTGGGGCTGGCCTTTCAAGCGACCACTTTTCTCCTATCTACAATTTGGGAAAAAACGGCCAAGTGGAGTTACAAGATACACGGATGATATTTGCATGCACGAGCTCCGATTTAGAAATGTTTTTTTGGGCCTCGCTCGCCTTATTAGGTTACTTTTGTTCTCCCTGTTTCATAGAAGGTTCTTTCGGCGTATATTGCCTTCGGGTCATTTGTGTGTGAAAATATTGTTGGCTGCGATAGAATGTGATGTGTTCTTTGAGTTGGATCATTTGACGGAAGTTGATGACTTCATCTGCCTAAAGCCTTGAGTGTGACGTTGAATAGCCAGCGTAGCTACAGTAGTTTGTAAGACATAAACAAACGACTTGCTTAGTGCACTTTTGAATGAGGAAATAAGTCTGAGTAGGCTGGTCAATCTTTTAGCGGAAGACCTGCTCAAAACGACAAGATGACACCTCTCGAGACTCAAGCGTGAAAATTACTTCATTGAACTTTTAAGCGCCGATTTCGCAAACATCATAAACGCGATTTGCGCATTATCGCTTCCTGACTTTTCGATAAAATGTGAATGAGAAGTCACCATTCTTATTGTGACTTTTCCTCGAGTTGCATTTAATTTTGTCAAATCTGTGGAGTGGCAAAATTGTCTGTCATATTATATAGCTGTCTGCGTTAGTTACAGTAGATCTTATATACGAGAGCAGCGTTACAAGCTTTAAGCGGCGTTGGACACAACTCTGCGCAATTTTGTGCCAGTTGCGAGTATTTCCCCTCGATTCGCATGGATTGCGTGAACGCGAAAGCTATTAAGCGCATTGCGCGAACAGACGCTTCGCAATGTCAAGGCACACATTCTCACGCAAATTTTGTAAGACGTGTGGAAAGATAAGCAACACCAGAGAATGACATGTTATGAGAGCAACGCTCCGCCCTCCATTACTTAGGCAAACAATGAACAATTTTGTCAGCATAGGTGAAGAGTGAGGTACACCATCGGCTCTGTGCATCGCCCGTTATTTCCAATACGTTAAACGGCGCTACAAAAAGCTCGTAGGAAAGTGCGTCACACGTAGGTTGTTTACAACATTCTGCAACGTTTAGCTCGCATCTGCGTTTCCCAAGGCCAAACATTCCCGTTGAGTCGTTTGCCAGCTATCGTGTTCAGCTAGCCACTATCTCGGTTATCGAGAGAAAAGATAAATATATTTTAATCGCCCTGCCCCTTTCTGAAGGGTTTCCTTTCGCGAGAGATAAGAGAATTTAGCTACAGTAATTCAAAAAATATGTACGCACGCTACGTGTGTAGCTTCTCCAGGGCAAAACGATACGACTTTCGTACATTCGTAGTTGTACTCCTTGGCTGTGTCATATTACAATCATTTTTTGGGTACGTTTGTTCGGGCTGAAGTTCGTGACTCATATAAGATGAAGGCGTGTGATAACATAGTGAGGTTGATCATCATTTACTTCTGTCAGATGCTTACATATATTTTATTCAAAGACATACGCACTTCTATGCATATTTACAAGACAGGAATAAAGTTATTTGATGAGCAAGGAGATAGAGAGAGATTGCATGCACGCGTACAATAATGCTCGCCTTCGCATTCATTTGACTTTCAAGGAGGCCATGGAGAATTTTATTTAGTTCCCTAAAACGAAAATTTTGCCAGATGGAGCTTTCATTGTCCGAGACATTTGCATTTAAACAAGCTGTAATGGACGAATTAGACGTGTATTTAGCAGATTTCTACGCCAGCTTTCTCCGTGCTGTTAACCGCATTAGAGTAATTATGTTATTCGTTGTGGCAAAAATGACTTCTACCAAGTAATTGAAGAAGTATCGAAGGGACTATCTGCGTGCGCGCAATAGACTCAACATCAATTCAAGCAATATCATAACAAATTGAGACTTGCCAATGCAGCGCATAGCGTAGGATATTTCTCCCGCTCAACACGTGTCCTATTAGATACACGTATAGCATAGGACACATTGACGCGCCGACTTTGATGCGGCAAATGCTGTGCGCGTCTATACCTTAGCAGACATTGTCCAATGATATGAGGCCATTAAGAGCGCAAACAAACGTGAACAAACTTCATACGCATAACGATGTTCGCAGTGTCAACACGACAACAGCACTGATCAAATATTTTACTTTAATCATAATAAAACACAAAAAGGAATTAAATAAACTATAAATCATTTAGTTCAGTACATACGCGTGCTATGTTAATGCTCTTTACGTTGGAGCGGAGAGAGATCGGTCTTCTCGGAGTCTTCTGTTACGACGTAGAGCGCACGTGTGTCACACACATAGCGAGCAAAAACTTGGCGTCCATTCTGCGTTCGACTAGAGGGGCCTGTCAAGACGTTACGTGAAAGTAAGCAGCACTTCACTTGTCTACTCCATGGCAGTAGCACCGTCGGCCTCTCAAGTTTTAACTACCGGGTTTTGATAAGTATGAGCTGCTTGCTACAAGTACGCCTAAACAATGTGCAGTCGATAAAACTCTTGTTCGCATAATCTCATGAGGAAATGGACAATCGCGCATGCCGAGAGAACGTTCAGTGATATCGCGCATTTACTAGTGTGGGAAAGCGCAGCCCATTGTTTTGGGAGCGCTGCAAAATACTGCAAACATTCGACAACAAAACACTTACATCTTCATTCTTTCGACAAAAACGCGCACCTGCTCTTTTTACACGCTCCATATTGAATTCAACCTACGACTGTTATATAATGTTAAAAGGAAAAATGCTCGCTGAAAAAAAGTTCGTTTTTTGGCTGAAGTTCACTCGCCAACTTTGGTCTGGTCAACTTATGTACCTCCAAATAAATGAGCTTAATCGCATTTATCTTTCCTTAGCAAACTGTCAGATTATTATTCAAGATGGCGACGCTATGACGGCTTTTATAAACCTTGAGCAAAAACCGAGGTGAAAATTGTGTGGGTTTTTTTTGGGTTTTTACAGCTTGTATACTGTGTACGAATGTACTCGTTCCGTTCGTCGTTCAGTAGAAAATTTCATTTCGGTATCGAGTTTGAGTTTTATTATTCAAAAACCGGTGAGCGCCAGCTTTTAACACAAACGCAGCATTAAAGAGTGTGTGACCCGTACGCTGCCGCGAAAAGTAACACGTTTATCACGTGTTTGTTATCTTAAATATATCGTTCGCTCCAAGGGAATGTCAGAGGTGCCGTAATGGAGAAATAATTGCACGGCCAGGCTAATACTTCTTGAAAAGCGCGCCAGCTATGGGAAAGCGCACTACACACAGTGCAGCTATCAGTCACAGCTGGTGCGCGTTTCTCATCGGACATTAAAACCGGTGGGCTGTGAGTATTTCGTAAGGCTGAACAGGGTTACAGTTTGATTCGGCATGAATGCAATTGCGCATGTGAATTTGTCAATTTGAAAGAAAAACAATGTACAGGGTTTTTAAATGAATTTCTTTGAAAAGCAACGTATGTATATACATATATGTGTGTACATCATATATTTGGTTCACAAAAACTCTTTGAGTGAGACTTTCACTCGCAAGCTTACTAACGACCAACGTAATTCACGCGAACCGTGCTTCCTATTACATGTATTTTTGCAGTCTAACGACAGATTCGTTTCGTTTGTTTTCGTTCCTCTAACGATTGAACCGTATGAGTGGGTTGGCTCACCCTTCGTGAGGAGCGATATTGGCCACAGTCAGTCCAAGGAAATTTAAATTTCAAATAAGTTGCGCACTGCCTTTTTCAACTGATTCTCGAGCGCTTCATCGTGTTTCTTGTATAGTAGAATGTATATATACTGTCGTTGCTCCCTTTCGGTTTAAACGTGCTGTATACTGATCCGCCCGCCCCTCTGGGTCTTTTTCCTATATTTAATATGTAAACTTAGTCAGCGCATCCTTGTTTTGGCTTGGGTGAATACACTTTGATCGCTGTTTATATTTGCGGCAGGACAATTAAGAGAAGCATCTCGTGTCGTTAATTCCAATGTTTTTCAGTAGTACTTAATAACAGTGAGGCTCGCTCTCTCTCTCTCTTGAATAAGTGCTGTCACTGCCCTCGTCCAATTCGATAATTTGTTGCGACCGTCAGAACTGTCAGCACATTATCGCGTCGACCAATCAGCGTCGCCATAGACATGTCACAATCTTACAAAAGATCCGTGTAATTGCCACAGCGCTCCCCTGGTGTAGGAAGTTAATGTAAACTCGAGCGTTCGTTTAGTCTGGACAAGCACCCCGTACTGTCGTGTGTGTTATTTGCGCGCCGTAGCTATAGTACCATTCATCGAAACGACATATAGCTTGTATCTATATATATGCAAAATGTTCAATCCGAATATGCCAATAACGCCGTTCTCCGTGAAGAATCTACTAGGAATGGAGTATATGCCTGTTGCGAGCTATCCAAGCCATGTGAATGCGTGTATTCCTACCTCCATCCATACATTCCCGAAAAGTGAAGATACGATTACCAGTGGTGTTCATTCGCACAGCATACCCGAACATAATTTTGGCATGTACACTGTGGATAGCGCTCCGACCTCCTACCTTCCAGCAAATCATGACAGCGATTCCGGGGCGAAAAGTTTGGATCCTGACCGCGACCAAGGATCAGGTATATATGGTTCTACTTCATTCTTCTATCGTTCTATCTATTTTGTGCAGCAGATCGCTTCGGGGAACTCATTAAGTTCAAAAATTGGGGGAGGGCATTTCACACTGTGATTTTAAGAGCTTGCTCTGGTATAATATATAGATTGATGCATGAGAGTCGGATTCAGGATCAGTGGCTACAGAGCACATAATATGCGTTGTGTCCGCGATTCTAGTATGTATCAGCACTTGAAGTTGTATCTTAACAACTTTCGTGTAGGTTTCGTGACTGCTAAAATCTCTGTCGAAGTTATTTTCGTTATTTCCGCTGTGTTCTCTCACACGTTTTAAATGCTGATAAAGACTTAATCGCACCCTCCCTGCTGCTACAACGAACAGAAGACGTTCTCATCTACGTAATGAGTCTCGTTAAACATCGATCTGTGCTGATCATCATCAACGCTAAACTGTTCTTTTGTTTCAAAGTTTGTACATCGACTTACGCGCTTAGCCTTTAGTAAACAATCTGTAGTCGTGTGTATTCCGTATCCCTTTATCTAGCCACGAAATCAACACTGACACATTAAAATACAAAACAAGCAACTCGTTTCTCCTCCTCCTGCTAGAGAGCTTAACTCGAATTGCTTAGAAGATTTCGAGTGACCTTATAGATAAAGGAAAATTTCCATTCGTTTCGAACTATATAAGACGCAAGCGAGTATAACATGACCACTTCGAAGAAAATTATGTTGGTTAATATCTATCATTTCTTTCTACCTCGATGCGTGAACTGTACGATAATTTGATATACAAAGATTTTCGATTATCTTTATCCAAATTTGCTCGAAAAACGTGCGAACGAACAAATCAGATCGCAAAAGTAATCCGACGCTCGAAACTGGTTGGCAAAATATTTGAAAACACGAACTCGTAATGTTTCATAATACGCCTAGAATACCACCGAAATATCTTGTTGCTCGAAAACAACACATTTTGCTTGGACGACGGCTATTTATTCTTCACCCTGGATGCAAAACTTGAGCACAAAAGATATACATTATAGGCCACTAATTGCAAATTGAATTCAGCAATGGCCTTGTATTTTTTGTATATCATCCCACAAATCTGGTCTGGAGATAGCCGTTGGATACATAAATGCTTTTTGTACCAAACACCAAACACGATCGAACAAAAATCAACCAACTTTATCATTTGTTTTCAAACATGAACGAATTATTTGCGTTGGAAAAGTTAGAAAGGTTTCTGCGCAATGCAAATGTCCAATGACGTAAACTTAATCAAAGCGAAGACTGGAGTTTTTCGATTTTTTTCACAAAGAATTCCCTCAAAAACGATGACTTACCTAAAAGGTAGTTTTCCTAAGGTTGAAAAAAGCGCATTATATTGGAGAATAAGCGACGATGGTTTGTTTTTATCGGCGCCTGTGTAAGCAATATTTTAATTTTTCTTTTGTCTTTTGAAAATGCTGTCCAACGTGAGCACGATGCCTGTATGTTCGTTAGGAGTTTTCAAGATTGATTTTCCATTGCATCCTTCTTTTTACTTATTTATATAGTCCGGGTTAAGTTTGATGTTCAGTTCTGAAGTATTTGAGGTTTTTTCGAGTTTACTGTTTTTATTTACTCCAAAGCAAGCTCGAAAGCATACTATTAAAACACTTCAATAACTTCGCTTTTATGGGATACATATACTAGCTGCAGTCACTAAAAGGCAAAAGACGGTGCATGATTCTATCTGTACGGATTAGGATTGCTCCTTTGCCGTGTGACTTGGATAGCATAGGAATGATTTAGCATTGGTGCAGTAGCGCAGATTTTAATTTTAAAGTCTATATAAATTAAGTTACGTTTTCTTGTGGGGAGTCACAGTGGGCATACATTGCAACCTACAATATACGTGTTCGTTACGAGATTATACTTTAATGCCTTAGCATTTTAAGCTTGGATACAATAGGGAATTATTGTTATTTTTGACATCTCACAGTCGAAAAGCTTCAAGAATGTTTTATTGAGGTATAAGTTCGAAAAAGGACGCTTCGCCTTGCTTGTGGAATTGTTTTGGATGAATATAAATGCAAAGGGTTTTATTAGGCTTGGTTAGAAAAAGTGGTATGGGGATTATAGCTTGGGATTTCTGTGAATTTGGTGTTTTCACTTGGCGCTAATATTTTGATATCCTCCTCTCAATTCTAGTGACACCAACTTCGGAAACGAGCCAAGATGCTCCTCACAAACCTGGCCTAAACGCAGTGAACGCTGCGGTGAACAGTTCACAACTGACAGCTAGCGATGTTAACAATAAACCGAAGAGGATACGTAGAAAGCCGAGAGTACTTTTTTCTCAAGGCCAAGTGTACGAACTTGAGCGTCGTTTTAAGCAACAGAAGTACCTGTCGGCGCCCGAAAGGGAAATTCTGGCGCAAGGTTTGAAGTTAACGCCGAACCAAGTGAAGATATGGTTTCAAAATAAGCGATACAAGTGCAAAAAGCAAGCCCTGGAGACGAAGAACCGCGCGCTCGATCCCTGGCTTGGTTTCAATGAGCCGCGAAGAGTCGCAGTCCCTGTGCTAGTGCGAGATGGCGAGACGTGTCTAAGTACGAGACCCGAAGCTGGTAGCTATCCATTCAATGTCCCGAACATGGGTAATATGAACTCAATGAATATGAATATGAATATGAATTTCCCTTATGGATACGGCTATCCCGCTTCGCAGAACACTTCGGGTGCACTAGGCTCAAGATGGTAGGATGTGCATGCTGGAATAATGGTTGGCACTGAATCTTTCTCTACGGAATTGTCATGAAATTTGTACAATGCGGCTCACCGCGAGTATAGGAAAGCGAGAAAGAACCTCGTACTGTGTATATACAATTGAGATAATTTGTACAGAACAATGTTGTTGATAACAACACGAACAGCTTTCACTGTTGAAAATAGTGCGCGCTGCAGCACGATCGCGATGTTTTAGTCTGAGTGAGTGAGTGTACGTTGCCTTCAACGGCCGGACGCGATCGTGTGTGTGTGTAGATAGACGTATTATATATAATAAATATACACATGCATTCGTCGGTAGTAAATATTTTAGAATGAATTCAAGTAACCGAATGACGGGAAATTGGAGTAGATGCATTCAAATAAATACAGAGCAACATCCGTGTGTAATATTGATTCACTCTCACACGCATGAGGACTTTTCAAGATTAAGAACACGCCTTCTCTATATTATCGCGTCGAGTACGTGTAACTTTAATCTTTTTCCCTTATGCTTGAAGCTAAAGCTCATTCGCGCGGTCATTAATGTTCGCGGCGCACAAAATTTGAAGAACTTGACGGTTTGATGAAAAGGAAATTTAGTTGTGATGAAATATTTTTGATCAAAAAGAGAAGATGCTTTTCCGCTATGGACAAAATAGCAAAACTATTTTTTTCTTATGGATCTACAAGTCGCAGCGGTCGCAGAAGTGTACTTACACACGTTCAAAAAATAGCCTGAGTTTGTTAACCTTCTAAAACTTTCCTTTTGCTTCACGAATATATAGAACTTAGAGCATTTCATAACTACAAACTGCTGTATAGACTTTGTTTCACTAAACACACGATAAGATTGCTTCGCAGCTTTAAAGTTTCAATTGCCCTTGTTGATATAGTGGAATATATAGCAGCCGAACATGTTGTTCGATAGAGGGAGTGAATGCTGCTAGCATTCGTTTGGTGCAACGAGTAAACGTTTGTTTGAAGTCAATTTTTAGCACTGCATGGTTAGGTGCAGTTGAAACTGTTCAAATTCTAGATGTTTGTCGTCGGAGAAACGTCCACAGCAAACAACTGGTGGATGCAAGATGTAACAGTGCATCTCCTTATTGATTAAGATACGTTTCTGCTGATGATGAACAATACAAAAAAATATACAGAAAGTCGATTACAGAAGAGCATATCTAAATAAACTACAGGTCACATTTAGGCATGCATATACTCCAAAACTTTTCATCAAGAATATTTGATTTACATTTAAGACATTGCAGGTCCAAATGTCCATCTTTTTTGCCGAAATTTGAAAGGAGATTCTGAAGCGTAAGCCATATGCAAGTTCCCTTAAGAGGATTGAAGCTTTGAAGCTTAGATATATTTACGCTATAGAGAGCGCGAACACTTGGGAATCGCAAAGTTGTTATAGGTACTCCGAGTAAAAAATCGCTACATCTATATTATGCGCTTATTTTAAGCTTAAATGAGAGCTTCTCTCTAGATGTAATTATACGAAAAGTTTGTCCAAGAGGATCCTAAGCTATTCTGTTCGAAATGCTTCTGATTTAAGGCGTTTTTCAAGAGCTATTACGTAGCATTAACTTAAGTTCCAAGCATGAACATGTATATACAATAACGGGCGTGTATGAGTTGGTTTTGGTAGAAGTAGACGACGACAGGTGGTGGTCAATTTGCAGTCATCGTGAAAAAGTGGTTTTGAATTCTCTTCGTTGTACGTTGTTGAAGGCTTTTACGTCGTGAAAACGCATGATCAATGCGAGGTTATACGATTGCGCTATAAGGATAAACCTTAGACGGTTTCACCTCTACCGTGCATTCGCGAAGTTCACAAAAACACAGTATAGTGATAAATGAATTCATAAAGATTTTAGGTCGAACCGCTTCTTCAGTAACATGAGACAGTGTATATATGGATGTTGGAATCGGGACACATTGTGACAGAGTTGATAATGACTTAGTTAATGACGGAGTTGATAGGAAGATTATAGAATCCTAGATGAAAAGTCTATAAATGAAACTGCAATGTGTATTTGCACGTAGGCAAAGCGTGTAAGGTCGATGCAGCATGACCTGCTTACTGCCTTCGTATTTTCGCTTTCAAGTGAAGTGAAAGTTGATTTGAGATTGTGTGTAGGCCGTTTTTCCTCAAACTTCAGGTGTCACTATGCTTATTTTTGACAGTACTATACGTGGTACGTCAAGGGATTAAGGTGTTTTTTTTTTTGAAGTGTCATCAGGTCTCTAACAGTATTACATTACATATACTGAATGAGACTGAAATTTTTAGTAGTTTTGAGTAGGAGGGTTTTGAAGCCAGGTGACTCAATAATTCTGATCGAATTTTTGAGTCCATGGCTATTGAATTTGCATACACATATATGCGTAGCTTAGTTAGGGATGAAAGTTTCTAATTCCGAAAAATAATATCTTTACTGCTTTTTGTTTACGTGTTCAAAGTTATTCAACAATTTTGCATCAAATCATTAGATCCAAGAGCGTATATTGTTGTTAAGAGATTGTAGAAGACTAAAAGTGCGTTACATTTCAAGCATGCGTGGCCATGGGAATTAAAATGTCATTATATTTTCAAAGTTGCTCAATAGTTTTGATCGAACTTTTAGTCGAGGAAGATCTTTACAGGATTCAATCTTTTTACTGTCACATATAATCATTTCTTAAGTATAGAAAGATAGGACGTTACTATTTAAGTTTCAAGCAGCGGTAAGAATGCAAGGGAATTATTGTCACTATTGAGAAGTTAATCATGGTGTAAGGACTAAACTGATATAGAGGAGGAGAGAATTTCTTAAACGATCATTTCAGTTCAAGTCTTCTAACGTCTCTTTGATATCTTGAGAAGTCTTGAAGCGCAATGTTCGTTGCCCGGTGATCTCGAGAGCCCAATATCTCATTAAGATGTTGGGAAACAAAGCAGGAAAGCCATCAATATTCCAGCATTTTCGTGCCAATTTTCACGCGAGGTATTTGGTGAAAATAAATGCCAGTCTAGTCTATGTGACATAGTAGTGCCTATATGGTATCGCTCTTGCTCATGTGAACTATACAATTTCAAGACTACTGGAGAAAAATGGTTTTGCCCGACTTGAGCCTCGCTTTCATCTATAACTCGCAATTGTCTCAACCCTACATTTGACTTGGAGTGCGATGACAAAATTTTCTGAAATCCTGCTCCAATTCAAAATAATTCGCAAAGAGGAATTCTCACATTTAAGCTTGTGTAATAGAATTAAGTACGATTTTGGGGTCTTGTTCGCACTCGTGGCGGCCAACTCTAACCTCTCTCTTGTATCTTGCTGTCACAGTCGTTTACTCGTTATTGTTAAATCTTTCAAATAGATAATATTACTCTTTCATTCGACTTTAATGAAAACTGTTAATTTTTTTTTTGCAAATCGTTAAACAAAGAGTTTTAGTATAAAAGTTGATGATGCCTTTCAAATTTTAGAATGTTGCTGGAAATATTTGCTAGCACTTTTACAATGCGCGTGCAGCTGTTTGAATTTTGTTCGGCCGAGCGCGCTAACGATCCGTATTGTCTGATCCTGTACGTTCTTTTGTCCGTCAGGGCTGGCAATGTTGTAGCGTCGGCTTGATCATCCTGCGTTCATTTGCGGCCCCTATATACAAAAAGAACGAGACTATATGCACAGTATGTTTGTATAAATAATGTTGAAAATTATACAAAGAGTGTATGATATACGCCTTAAATACATTTATATACATTGCTGCATCTCTACCACTTTATTAGCTTCGGCATTACAAAAAACACACACATTATATAATGCATTTTTACTGATAATATTACTTAATTTTCGTTTTAAAAATTGCTCTGTATTAAAGTGTGCACAATTTACTTTTTACATGCACTCGTTTTTAACTATACTCCTAGCGCTTGCACTCGCAGTCACTGAAGTTTATGCAAAGTTGCAATTTTGCAATATGCTGCTTGTATATTACATAAATTATTTGTTATGCTGACATGAAAACGCTTTAGCGACAGTGCAAGAATCGCCGGTGTTATAATCTGTGTAATACTATTATAATTTATGGGTGCATTATGGGGAGTGTGCTTGCATGGAGACCCTGCGCAGGTTATATAGAGTCGACTGTATAATGCATGTCTATAAGCACTTCGTTTCAATGAAACTTTATATGAATATGTTTTCAAATTGCGATAAAAGCATCATACTACTTGAGTCTTAAGAGTTCGTCCTTAATATTGCATCTTACACAAAGTATACTTTCTAAAATTTCGTCAGGTATTCAAGTATGCTCTGTGTAGTTTTATCAGAAGTGACTGAAGTGTTAAGCCAAGATTATAGTTATTAGAGATGGAATCTTTTTCAACATTTTGATGCTCTAGTCTAGTGCTGCATCAGAATCACGGAAATTTCATGTAAATTGTAAACTAGCGATGGAAGCGGGAAATATAATGTCCTTTGCATGCATTCTCACTCGATGATTTTCGGGATCAAAATACGCGATTTGCGTTATGCTGCGAAGCTAGCTTACATATGATGTGTGCAGTTTCGAATGTGGTTCAGTCGTTTCGTGTATAGACGACATTTATCCTCGCATTTTCGTCAAGTATTGCTTGGACAGGTGCAATATGCGCGCACGTTTTTTCCCGTATCAATTTTTGCGCAATGCCACTGCCGTGGCGACTTTCACACCACGTTTTAGCGTACGGGAAGTTTTGCTAGGCTATGCGGCTAGTGCGGAGGATAAAGGTAGGTTTATACTGTACCGGATTCACATTGTCGCGACACTGTATTCAACCGTTTTCGGCCACCGTTGCTTACTCTTGAAATTTCTTATATAACAGTCTGTGTGTTCAACTGTGTTGTAGCGCCATAAGTATTAAGCGTAGAACTTCATGTCTTGCGCATGTGAACCATGCAAGTACAGTGTATAAAGGCAGCAAACTGTCGTTACGGAGCTGGCGTTCGCCATGGAAGACAAAGTGTATGTTATGTAATCAAAAGAGTTTCGTTTGCTCAATTGCACAAAATGCCAAGAAATAAATAAAACGAATATTTATTTACATGCTGTAATATAGACTATGTGTTGTAGATATATCCAGGTTAGAAACTTAGTGAAAACGTTTTTATAATCCATGTAAGACTAATCTTTCTATGACTTCGACTCTTAACAGTTTTCAAGTTCTAGGGATGCATCAAGTACATTTACATAAAATATGTAAAGCTCTTCGCACACTAAATTACTCTTAAAAAACTTTTCATTACTGCTTTGCGCAAATATCATCAACAATTAAGTAACATAATTTCACTATATAATACATTATATCGTCCATATTTCAGAAGAACTGCGGTTGCGTAAAATATTCAAAATGCATTCTGAAAACTTTGAAATGATGTCGGAAAATGGGGGACTAATTTGTTAATTGCAAATTTAAATGATGTTTTTACTGCAATTATATTGGAAAAAATGTTATGTTTGTTCAGTTAGAAGAAATTATATTTCGATGCATGTGTATGTATTTCTCCGCTTCCAATTGTGCTCTTTTGATCTGCCTACGAAGATAATTTTACATTTTTTTATTGATATTTTCTTTCAAGGAAAATTGGGCAGTGAAAAAAAACAAATCAACAAAACTACAAATAGCTTATTTCGTAAATTTCAAAAAAAATACCAATCTTATGTTCCGTAGCATTGTTTTTAACCTGAGATAGTTTTGTTTTTAATTTTTAGATTTTTATCGTCGAGAGCTCCGGTATTGTTTTGCAGATACAGTGTTATATAATCAAATGCAGATAACTTAAAGTATGGACATGTTTTTTCTCAAGATGTCTTTTCAATAATATCTATCAAGGTGCTCCTACAAGATGTCTTTACTCCGTGCGGAATATTGGAAAATTATGCAGCATTCACGATTGAGTACACTTTTCCTTTGCAGGAATATTATCAAATAGACTATTAACAAATGCTAATACTGGCACAACATTTGCAGCAATCATTAAACCGCGTGTGCACTGTACAATGTTTTTCGTCTCATTAGCGCTCATCATTAACATCGACAAATGCTTTCGTCTTTAATTTAGGATATTTTTAAACAGATTTCCCTTCATTATATGTCACTCTCTCCCATCTAGCGCAGCACTGCAGACTTTGTGTATGGCAAAAAAACCCGTTAATTTGTATCGCGTAATGCTGTTTAATCACCGTGCACATTGGAAAAATAGTATCGCGCAGCTGATGAAATTACAAGGGAAAAAATCGTAGATCTTAATCTGTTTCGAGGAGCCAGTTTAAACTTTTTTTTATACATCGCGTATCGTAAAACCGGTAGCGTTTCAAGGGTGTATGTCTGCTGGTGTTTTGTTGCGTGCTGCATGGCCGAGACGCGTAATATGTCTGTCTGCAGATTTTCTCACATCCTGATTGAGTTAGAAGCGAAGTCTGACTCTGAGGCAATTGTTGTCTTTTTGAGAGCGCCTTCGATGACAGTATTGCGCCGGTATATACATGTCGTAGAAAACAATGATCAAGACTAGTAGTTCCACTCAAGAAAATAATTTGCAGGATCACGACGGACTTGCATGCAGGAGATTTTTCTTTGTGTCTAAATTTTCAGTTCCGATCCAGGGCTCACAAAGCAAAGACAATGATTATAGTTGCTTAGATTTTAGTCATAATTTTCGTTTGTAAATCAATTCCTCTTGAGTTAAGACCAAAGGAAAAAAGTATTTGTGTGCGATACATGAGGATGTTACCCTATAAGCCTCTCTCGAAATCCAAGTCGTCTTCTTAAGTTTGCTATAGTTTTTCATTATTTCATCATGCATTGAAAATAAAAGCAAAACACTTCTCTCCACTCCACTGTAGTTTTGCATTATATTTCATTTCAAGTTTAGAAAAGGCCAGTTTGAAGAAACTGAATGCAGGAAAGTGGATTTACGACATTGTTATATAGAGAAAGAAAACGAAATATTTTGTTGTTCATTCAAGTTGGAAACGCAGGTAGCTACAGTTTGTTATAATCTCACCATCATTGATAATTCATAAGGAATTCAGCCTGAAACTGTATTAAACATGAATTCATTTCTGGGACTGCATGGATCAATATGAATTCACTTCTAGGTTATATTTCCAAGAATCGTGAGAACCTAGCCATGCTTGCAGCAGGTTGGCGCACTTGAACTCGGCTAGCCGAAACAAGCATGTTACCAGATTATTTCAAGATAAAAAATGCCCTCAATTGCATCACTTTAGCAGCTAATCATGTTTACGACAAGTAAAATATCGAAAGTATGAGGAGGAAAAAACTCTTAAAAATATGAGACAAAATACGCTTCTTGGCTTACAAATCAAACATCCTGCCTCCCTGCGAACTAGCCAATCAAAAGCCAATACCCTGACTGCCTAACATTTTCTGACTGTGCATGATGTCCACTAGACATAATGACTATAGTGTAAAACGAAAATTATACTGTATTGTACTGTTTAACGCTGGATGATTTTACTTTGTCGAACGCCGTACGATTTTTCTTGTAACTTCAAGGAAACTTGTCCTGTTTACATTTCTCAGCGAATGAACTTCCCCGAATTCCTTGCGCGCTCAATGATGTATATGCAAAAATGTAGGGAACACCACTATGTTTCGATTAGATTCGCGTATCACGTATATTATGTATACGAACATTCATTGTTGACTGACTTATGAGTTAATAAAATAAACAGCATCAGCAAACAATGTCACAACAAGAAGATTGCCTTGTCGTAAAGCTTTCTCAGCTGCGTAAATACGCGAGCCTTTTCGTCTTCCGAACAATGAAGAGTTTTGAATGATCCTCCGCAAAACACAGAGGTTCAATTCGGAACCAGTTATAAGTTGGAAGATTCGGGGAGGTAGCTACATCTCTTTTGCATGAGATAAGAAACGTTTTGCGTTAGAAATATAATGAGGCAAAAGACATAGTTCCTTGCAACTAATTATAGCCTTTTGTTCACATTTGCTTTCTTCATGTATTTAAAAGGTAATAGATTACCTTCAATCCCAATTTTTAAAATCGCCTTAACACCAGGGGTTTTAATAGTTTGCGTGTTAAATGTTTGCCTTTCTTCGATATTTGGAATGAATTTTTGGCGAATAGTTTCCGAATTGGTGTAGTTATGAAGCGCTGTTTTGTATTATGTAGGTCGAAGTTTTACTTTTCCTACAAAAATATACTGTCTTTTTTATTTCAATTCGTGAATTCATGTGTAGGCACGACTGCCTACATGCTGTTTTTGACTGCCAAATACATCTAATTTATTTATTATGTAATTCACTTAAATTTTGCAAGAAAAACGGCGGAAAACAGCTAGTGAAACTTCAAAGAATTGTCGGTTTCTCCCTGTAGCAGCTGTGTGTATAACGGACGTTTTTAAATGCGAAAAATGTCAAAATTTTCTTGTCAAGTTGACAAGCCGTGAACACACTTTCTATTTTCATTTACTTTATAAAAACACATAATGAAGCTGTATTGAACAGATGGCATATATAAATGAGTTGCTTAAGTATATCACTTCGTGGAGAAAATGAGTTCATATATTTTTCAATATAACAAAAAACATGTTGACAAGTGCGGTGAAGTATTACTACTAAACAAGCAACCTTACTTATATAAATGAATTGCAGTCACTCTTAGAAAAGGATGTTAACTTTTATCCGTCTACACGTATAGTAGTGTTGTTTTGCTGCGGATTAGTCATGAGTGCACTTTGAGTAATAAATACGCCTAATAATCCATTTACAACCGTTTGTAAAGCCCCACTTTTCTTTTAATTTAAAAGTTGGTTGTTAGTTGTGTTCATTGTTCTTACCGGAGTTGAATTGATATCGTAGAATTTTTTTTATCATATATCTGTCAGAATAGTTTTGTAATTATTTCCATCATGTACTAATGATGTTTGCTCAATAAATTTGGCCTTAGTAAAATTACGTTTATAGAAATATTTATTGGACGTCGACACAAACAAGCCGAGCTTGGTTAACTCTAGAACTGAACACAGGTGCGCTCCGCAATTTAATTTTTTCGGCCAGGTGAATTGTATGCTTATGCGAAGACACGAAAACTTCGAGTGTAAACAGTCGTTTGACAACTTGATTGGTACGGCCCATGTGAACGAACATTTGCTGAGACGTAAAGTTAAAACGGACTTAAGTTTAAAACCATAATCAACTTAAACTGAACGCAGTCTACATTGTATAGGATTATTATGTTCGCATGCATGATTATCTTGGTTTTTGTAAATAAACTGTAAACACAGCTGATGAAGTAATATTACAGTTCGCTTTTCAATAATGGTTTCTGTTAAAAATAGAAACGTGGTTAGAGGTTTAGAGGCGATGCAAGTAGGAAACCATTAAAAAAACTACGTACCCGAGGAAGCTTACAATCTCTCGTTAGTTTCTCCACAAGTTTGTTTAAGCGCTGAAGCTTTGCTAACTAGTACAACTTTGAGAGGAAATGGCAAATTCCTAACCCTAACCCTTTTGGAGAAATGTTTTGGCGACAAATGTAAAAAGATAGGGAGAATAATAGATAAAGAGAATTATAGAAGTTAGAAAAGGAAGATTTGGAGTTGTTTGGAAAGAAATATTTTTAATAGAGTGGAAACATCTCTATCACGTTCATGCTGCGTTCATGTAACGATCCGCTGTCACGAATGAATTGCAGGCTCAAAACGCACGTGGATTAAATGTGTAAAATGTTGCAAAAAAATTCCAGACGTAAACATTGAATATTTTGGACTTTTTCTCGTAGCATTATGGTGAAAATACGCAAGGTGAAAAAAAAGAACTGGTCTAAGAGGCAAAGCTGTTCGTCTAATCCGTCCAGTAGCTCGTATAGAGATGCCGCTAGGCGAGGATTTCGGCGTGAAAGTCAACCAGGCTCGAGTCTGACCGTTGAAGCGGTTTCAAAACACGATCAGAACATTGAGGATGAAGCGATGGACGATGTGGAAAGCACAGGGAAGTCCCTAGCGACCGTCAGTATCAGTGGACTGACAGATTGCTCCAATCCGATCTTTTCCAGCGTGTTGAAGAGATTTTGGCAATCTCCTGGTGCAAACCATCAAGAGGTAAAGACAAAGCTTGTTCATACTTGATAGTAAACATGAAATCGATGTTCAGTCAGATTAAGCGTATTATAGTATTAATAATGTTGATAGTCAAAGAAATCAAGTAACTAAACCTTCTTTCACACAATGAGCCATACATATGCATTGATTATATCAATGCGATCAATGACCATTGAAATCAATAATCAGTGAATTGACAGTCATTAGAGTCCATGATCATGATATCGACAAAAATTACATCAATTCTCAGTGAAATCCATACTTGCAAAAAAACTTTTACTCAGTAATCAATGGTATTAATGATATCAATAGTTAATGGTATCAATGGTCAATGAATCAATAGTGTGTGACATCTATAGTCTGTAGTATCAACAGTACATGAGGTTGATGATCAAAATAAATTCTTTGCTCAGAAAATCAACTTTGAAATTAATCATTAGTGAAATCAGTAACCAGTAATACTATGACTCATCGTCAATAAAATCAATACTCAATAAAATCTAAAGATGTCGCCAAAATGTTTGAACAATGATAATCCTTGTAAACTGAAGACGGTTGACCCTGTTTGATAGTAAACTTGACAACTGTTGTGTTCTTTTGTAGATTTGTGCTGTACTTGCTGCTGTTACTGAGGTAAATTTTTAAAGAGAAAGTGTTAGAATTCATTTCCATGCAAATATAATGTAATATTGAACAATGTTGTCCATCAGTATATGAGTATTATGAAGTTTGTTTTAGGTGATCAGGAAAAACGGAGGCAGAGAAACGGAGACAGAGTATTTTGCAGCTTTGGTAACTTTTACTTTATATTCAAACCATATATAAACATCTGTTTTAAAAGTTTGAACATTTTCCCATGCATTTTCACATGTTTTCAAAATGGCCTCCTTACATTACCAGTTGATAGCTATAATTGCCAAAAAACTCGTTTTCAGATCATAAAATTTTGCTTAAAAAAGTGGATACTTGACGTTGTCACATTGGTCTCAAAATCAAGTTCCAAATGTCCCTTATTTGCTTTCCCGTAAAATATTGTGAAATTTTACTTCATGGCACTCTGGCTTTTATGTTTTCAGCATTTATGCACCATTAGCTCTTTATTGCTACCACGTACAGATTTAGGTTAAATAAAACTCGCTAGTTTTTACGATGCATAAAACTTTTAAAAATATTCCCTTTGCTTTTCACGAAATTTTTCCAAACTTTCAATTTTGGCCCGAACCGTCCTAAATTTTTCAGACATTAATCGTTACATATTTTATCAAGACAGGTATTTTCAGATTATGAAAACAAGGTTTAAAACTTTTGAAAATTTGCCTCTTTTGGCCAATGGACATCAAAATGCCATGGGCTCCCTCTTTTGCTTTTCCTTGAATTTTTGAAGTTGGAATTCGTACCATTTTTAAGGTTGCGGTCTCACTATAGCTATACTATAAGAAAATAGGGACTTTTTTGTGATATTCAGAAACTTGATAACTTTTTCCCTGTGCCATTTTGCGTAATTTTCCAAAACTTCCAACACTTCCGACAAGTGTTTGTCAAATGGTCGTAAATTTTCCCATGTCGAAATAACAATAGACATATAAATTTCTGATGATGTTTACATGTACTTGGTGCAAAACAACTATCTCAAAAGTATATAATAAAAAGTATAAACTTCATTATTGTATTTGTAGATGACTGCGTTGGAGACAACCGATGATGACAATTCTTTGTCAGCCATTGCATTTCTCCTTGCTCTTGTTGTTAAAAGGTGCAACAACTTTCGTTTAAAACTGTTCTCGTTGGAGTTTTACCATGCTAATCAAAGTCTTGTTCCTTTGATAGAGTCCCGCAGTCAGTTTTACAAGTAAAATTTTCGGCGATATGCCAAGTCCTTTTGAATATTCTGGGTGCGAAAGTAGACTCTCAGTTAACTTCTCTACTGAAATCTGTAAGCACAGTACTAAACACGCTTTTTCACCTATTGAGGCTTCTAGTATTTCGAGATGAAATCTAAAATGTCTTCCTTGTTTTTCTCCAGGTTGTCACATGTTTGTCGACAGCTTTGCAAGCGCAAGAAACGACGGTTTGGTCCGAGTCGTCGACTCTGAAATGTTATCAAGGCCTTTTGGGCTTCACCATCCACGCCAAACCTAAGGTTTGATTCTAACTGAAGGTGGCTTTCCATTTGCGCGTTTCAGACGCGCTCGTAAATTAGGATGACTTTTATTACTTTTATTACTATTGAAACTTCTACGCGCGTGTGCGTGCGCGTGCGTACGCGTGTGCCAAATATGCATAACTGGATAGCAGCCTTAAGCAAAGACATTAGTACTGTAGTGTAATTTGGGCAACACATTGAGCCTTTGGTTTGACGTTTATGCAGTTGACGATTCATTGTCGTGTGATATATATTCTTAGGTTCGTAAATGTTCTCACGAATGCGTGGCTGCAATAATAAAGTCTAGTCCTAGTGGCACGGATTTTCATCCTGCTTGTCAAGTAACTACCAAATATTGCATTCAAGAACTTGAGACATATAAAGGTAAGCTGAGCGATTTGTCTCTCTCCAACTCATTTGTAGTTCATAAGCAAATTGGCCAATCAGAGCTTCTAAATTGACCCACGTGAATAAACGAGAAATGCCAGTAAAGTACTAGGCAGAGGACTAGAAATATTTTTCCAGTCCAAGGACTAGAAACAGTATTTCCAGTCTTGCGCTACAACTACTTGATTTTGAGAAGTCATTTAAATGCCTCGAAATCGGACTTGACTAAATTTTCAAGTACTCAGACTTATTTCCAGTACTCGGCTTCGCCTCGGCCTGGGACAAATGCTCATACTTGAAGACTTGGTCAAGTCCTCTTTCTCGGACTTTAGACATTACTTAACTGCCTTGATGTCAAATATTAGTGATTTGTTCCAGGTGCTAATCAGGCTGTGTCTGTTCTTCATGTACTTGGCTTACTGAAAACCATAATGGCATTTTTGCCTCATCAGGTAGGATATCAAGTAATTTCTGTTGTTATAAAGTTAAATATTATATGTGTCACAAGACTTTTGGTTTGTCCTCTCGATTATCTAGCAAGTAAAGTCTCTTTGCGAAGCAATGCTGAAATTGATGACATTTGGAAATATTGTAAGTGAAGATGGTAATCCTGGTTTAGATAGATTTGAAGTAAAACAAACGAATTCTCTATGTTTTTGGGTTCGTCTTATTTATTTTGGTTCATAATTTCGAAAAGTTAGCGTAATTTTTTCAGATGTTGACAATGAACTGTATGCAAGTTATGCACACCATGTTTGAAGAAACTCCTCAGTCGACCACACTGACAGCTGAACTTAATGGACAATTGGTCAATGTAAGCGAGGATTAAACTTAATCTATGCAGGTCGACGTCTATAAGATCTACATATGGTCCTAACTGTCGTAAATGGAGGGTCACTATATATCTCTCAACAGCCAAAATATTTTATCTTCCCGGCAGTTAATCTCATAGAAAACATATATATTATCTACTACTAATTGCTTTGATAATAATTCCTTTGAAACTGCTTTGTTTCGGCTGTTTACAAAGATCGTGACTTTATCCTTACGAGAGTTACGACCGCATGGAAACCAGATTTAAGGAGAGAATTGTGACGAAGACTTGTGATTATTTACTGTAGGCTCTGTTTGACTATCAGCCGAATTCTGTGGATGAGCAACAGGCAGTTGCGTGGTTGTCACTTATGGAAAAAGCTTATTGCAACTTGCAAAGGTATAGAAGTACAGTCTATAAAAAAATCGTACACTTTGTATTCAATTTGTATTCAATTCGTCTACAACATTCTTGTGTTTATATTAAAAGATTAGATGCTGAATTGTGTGCTGACTCTTGTGTCAAACTGTTTGCGTCGTGCATGGCCTTTCTGCTGTCACACCACGCTGTTGTGAAGACAACGGCAGCAAATACGATGAAGGTTAGTTAGTTCTTCTGCTCTGCTCTGCTCTGTTTCTTAATTTCTACTCAGTGTGTGATCTTGTATGTTCAACCTTTTCCCCAACTTTAGTATGACAATAATGTAGACCTTCAATCATTTAGTGCATCCTTCATGTGTGTATATCTCCAGTAGCAGAAACAATCTGTGCGCACTTACAAAACAAAGATGCGTATACCTCCTCGCCTGTGTTGGTGATATTAAGGTGTCTTGAGTCTGGACTGAAGTTGAGATATAAGGAGGCGTGGAAATATATACTCGATGTGATAAGCAAGTTTTTTGAGGTAAGACATATATCCCTCGTGTTGTGCGTTTGTGGGAATATCGTTCATGCATGCGGTGTTTTTCATCTATATTATGATATCAAACAATAATTCACCCTCCAGATATTTGGGAAACTATGTCCAGAAAGATTAAAGAAGTGCTTGATCTCTTTGTGTAACCTGCACAATAGTCATGGTATTCAATGTCGTCGAGAACTCGAGAAGACTGTCGGCATGGCTTTTCAAACGATGGGACCAAGGTAAGATATATTTAGTAACATTTAGTATGAGTTTACAGCAACCATGTAGGATTGTCATACGCCTTATCACTACTCTGGTTTAGTAAAATGAATGTAACTTAGTAGCAATTAAGAAGTTGTAATTCACAATCCAACGTTCAGTTCGACACTTCACTCTATAGTGTAATATAGTCACACATCTCATCATTACTCTGGTTTAGTAAAAAGTTACCTAGTTATAATCATCATTTAAAACACATTGTCACTGCTCTGGTTTAGTTGGCATTGAGAAGCTGGAATTCCCTTTCCAGCAATTTTGACTGAAGTCTAGTGTCTTTATCACACATCTTATCACTACTCTGGTTCAGCAAAATGAATGTAACTTAGCAAGAAGTTATAACTCCCACGACCCAAGGTTTCGACACTCTAGTCTATAGTGTCTTCTTCACACGTCTTATCACTACTTTCATTTAGTAGCTAAAATGACTGTAACGTAGCAAGGAGTTAGAATTCACTACTCAACTCAACACTCCAGTCTGGTGTGTTCATCTCACATTATCGCCACTCTGGTTTGGCAAAATGAATGTATAAACTAGCAAGAAGTTTTCACACGTGTTCTCTACGGCTCTATTTCTTTTTTAGATTTGTTTTAGGTGTTGTGCCTTTGGATTTAGAAAAAGACACGTAAGTTTTACTCGTCGAGTATATCAATGTATATTTGATAAAAAAAATGAATATTCGTTGTCATGCATGCTGCTCCAATAATTTTCTAGAAATTTCTGCGAATTTCCACGAAGTTGGTTGTTGCCGGTTATGAAAGACCACGTACAAGAAACAGAAATGATGTTCTTTTTCCAAAATCTCCTGCCACTTGGAAGCATCTTGCGACAGAAAGGTATGATTACAAGAGCGACTCCTTTCAGCAAATTTTATACAAAAAATTTTGTATTTTCACTTTTTTAAAGAATCTAACAAGACCTTGCAGAAACTCGCTCGATAAAGGACTAATGTATTTTTTTGTAATGTTTGGGCAATTATAGTGAAAATTGGCTATAGTTAAATACGAACATCAGTACGAACATCAACCAATCAGAGCAGCGTTTTCAAAGGTTTAACTAATCTTTGACTACAAAATCGTAATTGGAAAGTAGCTACTTTGCAGTTTTATACAACATTCTCCAGTAGAGTAGTACGTCGATTCCGCCTTGCACTTTCTTTAACCAATCATAGCGACCATTTTAAGCATTGCTCTTGTTTTATGACTTATGCAATAGTTCAACACGTACGTGTTCTTGCTTGTTGACTCATGCATGCAGTTAATCTTGTTTTTTCAGCATCATTTGGTTAAATAGTTTTCGCACTGTCAAGAAAGTTGAAAAAAACGTATATCTAACTCGTTCTATTTGTTATAGTTCTCTATATACGCTATTCTTTTCCCGTTGTTTGCAGCTGATAACCTGAAGAGTAAAGGCAGTGAACTGGAAGCGAAAGCTTTTGAAACGTTATATTTGCAGGTACAGTATCTCAGCTATAGTGATCTCATTAGCTTTGTTCTAATGTACTTTCAACAGCAATCCTGTACTTCTTTAGATCTGGGATCTTCTACCTTCGTTTTGCAATAAACCTACTGATTTATGTCAGGTAGATTAAAATCTAACTGTATTCCATGAATACATGCAGTATGAATGAGAATGAGAGAGTGATACTTCTGTCGTCATTACGTGGCTAAAGCCCTGGGCAAACTAGGAAACATTGTTACGGAAACATTGTTTCCTGCCAATGTTTTGTCATGTTTACCAAGGTGGGCAAACACTGGGAAACAATGTTTCCGCGACAAAAATCGCACTTGGGAAACATAAAATGTTTCTGAATTTGAGAGGAAACATTTTTGCTTCCCGGGAAGCAAATTTCGTTTCCGCAACAATGTTTCCACGTGTGGGCAAACAGAGAAACATTTGGGGAAGCATTGCGAATCACAAATGTTTCCGCAACAATGTTTCCTAGTTTGCCCAGGGCTTAAGTTAACTTTTCATAGCCGCGCAAAAAAGTTAATATGCGCTTGTTTGAATCAGCTGTTACATGCCATGAAACAGCTTTATTTGCTAACATTCAAACATAAATTATTATTTGCCGACCATTAACACACAACTATAACACTAGTATAATGCATTCTCGTTAAAAGCTAATAATTTGTGTGCGTAAAGTTAATACAATATAAATAAAAGCATAATAGATTTACATTGATAAGTTACTTTATTCCTCAAACTCATTTTATACGTTTCCACTCTGCCGTGGTGGGTTAACAAGTCGGTTTTGCTGGGGAATTTTGAAGTTTTTTCATCAGCGCATGCTTTTCTTGTAAACATGGGACGGTTATACACGTTTTTAATATTGGTAGTTTTATATTTAAAGTTTGCGCACTGTTTAGGTAAGTGATTTTGTTCTTCAGTGTGTGTCTCCAAGGTCTCGTTTCGTTAATTAAGTATTGGAAAACAGCGAATGGTAGTCGACTTGCATTTATCATGAGAAAATCGTGTCCTTTTTTTTCATACGTGAAATAATCTTGTATGTGTAGTGAAAATCACTGTAAAAGACAAATGAAAATAACTTTGAATTCCTTACTCTTATGAAGATATAAAGTTTTAAAGTTTACTGCTATTCGCTGTCCTGTGAGGCCTACAGGAACTTATGAAATCGTATATTCGCCCCGAAAGGAATCTGAATCTGTACTGAGTAGAGTGGGGGTTTTTTCGCAGACGGTGGTTGGTCGGGCTGGTCAGGTTGGAGCGGCTGCGCGCCTGGACAATGCGCTGGGGATCAGAAGATTAGAACAAAAACGTGCACGAATCCGACGCCTACTGACGAAGGAGAATATTGTGAAGGGGAGAATGCTGAGCGAGCCGACTGTCCAGGTACAAAACATGTCTGACGATATATGAGCCACCCGGTTGGTTCCGTGTTACAAATCATGGAGTCTCAAGTCATTTACTCGTGTGTACGACGAACAAGTTTTCCTTGACAAGTTTCTCGACGAGTTCACTTGCTCGTGTGTACGACCAACAAGTTTTCCTTGACAAGTTTCTTCACGAGTTCACTTGCTCGTGTGTACGACGAACAAGTTTTCCTTGACAAGTT
>JAODVM010447157.1:0-22952 GCA_025400095.1 Phenganax marumi
GCATCTCAGTGCATGTTATTGCAGTCTAATGCATGTTTATGTATGTTAATATATGTGTATGGTTTATTATAATGCATGCATTAGCATATGTTGAGGGAGACTATATGTATCCTTAGCATG
The DNA here is from genome assembly GCA_025400095.1 of Phenganax marumi. Classification (NCBI taxonomy): domain Eukaryota; kingdom Metazoa; phylum Cnidaria; class Anthozoa; order Malacalcyonacea; family Clavulariidae; genus Phenganax; species Phenganax marumi. Next base: position 121 of record JAODVM010447157.1, read on the forward strand.
AAGTATATACCCAAACAATGGGTTTTGTTGGTTGAAATCCACAAATACCTTGGCCCCAGGCCCAGGGCCCTTTCTGAAATTTCAGTAAAGGTGCTGGGGCAGCTGGGAACAAGATTGAAAGTAACTTTGTCATATAGATATTTGGCTATACCAGGCAGTAATACAGAAAGTAGACTTCCACTGCTCCTTGTGTGTTGTCAGTTAGATTGAGAATTGTATGACTACTTTTTTAGTATTGAGTGATTAAAAATTTTTGATGAGGTACCAGGAGCATTCTGTCACAGTTGCTATTTCAATGTTTCTCACCTCCTAGCAGACAATTACTTGCAGTGGGCAATAGTTTTCTCTGGTATGAAGATTGAATGTACTGTATCTATATTAAATTATCATACAAATTTTATAGTTAAAACACATTATGCCAATCAATAAATTTTACATGCAACCTTGTTCCCAGAGCTAACCATGTTAACACATGGTGGAGTCCTAGTAACTATACCAGGGAACAAAGTTGTGACACTTGAAAGACTAGGATTAAAAAATAATTAAACATCATAAAAAATGTGAATAGCCATAGACATATCATACATATCATAACATAAAGAAAACTTTCAATAAATATAGTTGAGTCCAATAATGCTAGATATCAGATCATCAAGTTCCACATGATCCAATGCTAAAATATTGAATGACAAGACAATATTACTGTGATTTAGTAATGACAAGACATCCTTGTTCACTTTGCATGTAATTGAACTCTTTAGAGAACCTCGGATATTTTTAGCAATTGTTCCAGCTTGAGGAGTTGAGATTGCCTGTGTCACATGGTACTGCCCATGTGGTTTGCTTGCTTTGCCTTGGACCCTCACATGTTCAATAACTTTGTCATGGTCATCAGTATTTGGCCATGGAGAAGTGATAAATGCATTAGAGAAGAAAGATGGAAACATTTCAATGATCGATACATTGTGGTAGAACACAATAACTTGCTCACCAGCCCTCCAAAGCTCCTGCAAACTTGCTATAGATCTGTCTTTTCTAGGTGAATGCAATAAGTTTCCAAAGCATTCGTTAATTAAGCTACCCAATCGCAAGTGTTCCTCAATTTCCATGTTGTACATATGGTTGAAATCTAACAGAACTATTTCCATGCGATTCGTCATTAAAAACATCTTGATTTCTTCCATGATATCGTCAACAGCATGGCCGTATAATGAATGCACAAAACGAAACTCATCACTTTCTCTCCTATATGCTACTCTAAGATCAAAATAACGGATACCATTGCAAAGCTGTTCCTTGATATTCCATGTCTGAGTTAATGCCCACTTATTCGCAATAGATTTCAATGGATTATCTAAGAATCCTACTTTACTGAGACTGGAAACAACTTTTGGTTTGTCTGGTGCCAGTTCCATAGAGGTATCTAACCAAAATGAAGCAGAATGGTGCGAGCCAGGGATTGTAATTTGAGTAAGTGGACATAACTGCTTTTCATTTGGCAAATTTGCCATCCATTTTGACATGTCTTCCTCGTGCAAATTCTTTCCATTTTTCTTATCACCAGAGCTGAGACTTAGAGCACTTTCTGATGAACTTGCCATTCTTCGAGCACAAAAGTCGCAAAATAGTTTAAATACAGCTCACCTCCCGCAGAATTTTGCAGACTCGCACAACAGTTGTCTGACTCGGTCTCAGGCACCGGACAGCTGTCGAGCATATTTCATTAGGACATTAGCATAGCGCTGCCAACCAATCTGAACGACCAGAACGTCCTGACGACGGCTTCACGCTGTGTTAACAAACCGGAAGTGGAGTGTTGTTGGCTTTTCTCAGAACTGAGAAGTGAGAACTCTTGAAAAGTTTTTACACGACGCAGACGATTATTCGAAGTTTCTTTTAATACTTTCATTGGCTGTATAGTGTTTCATGATAGCACGAAAGTGAAGAAAGTTTGATTTTTCTAAATGAGGGTGTTGTTCAGTGCAGTAACTGGTTCCACAGTATAGTGACGTCTGTTTTTCCCAGTTTTGCCTACCTTATCGGGTTACTGTTACTCCTTCCTAAGCCCATGAGTTATCCCGGAGTTTAAGCCTCACATTTAAAAGCTACGGCAAACAGCAAGGTCGTGTTTCTTGACACAATTTCTTCGCTTCTCATCTTTTTTTGATTTTCTATTTTAGTCAAACAGTAATTTCAAGTTCTGTGCCAACACAATTAGCTTACGTTAGTTACCTTCGCCTTAGTGTGTCTATATCGGCAAATTTTTCTACGCCTGTCATTAAACGTTTATCGTGAAACGGAGAACTTAAACCTGTCTACCATCAGTGAGCTACGTTTAACCCATTTGGTTTATCCCCTGCGATCAGTGTCAATTAGCAAGTTAGCGTAACGAGGCTGCTCATTATGCAATCCGATGTCGTACGAGTCGGAACGATTTGAAACGACAGTTTTCTGTGTTACAAATTTGTATATGTCGTGTAACATAGCAAATGTAAGCATTTTTTTCGCTAATTTCGATTATGTCGAATTTTTGTAAAGCTTTGGGCCAAGCTGTTGTCGGTGGCTTGTTACCCGAGTCTCTGCTACAAGCAAACGACGATGTTTAGGGACCGAGTAGTGGAGAAAAAATTATCTGTTGATTTGCATGTTATAAAGTTCATGTTACAGTTACTCCTAGTAATTCTAATGGTTCCGTGCTCGGGGTTCTGGGTAAAATCAGTCAGCAATAAAGCAGTTTTATGATGGACAGACGGCGTTTCTAAAGAGCGGTAGCAAGAATTGCCTTTGTATTGTATTTTATACCTTTTATATACAAAAATTAAGGATCGGAGCATTGATATGCCATAGCAGCAGCTTCTGCTGCTTTCATGACACATGTTTCAGTTTTTGCATGTCCGAAGATATTGGTTCCTTCAAATCCTTCCCTCATTCAGTGGAATTCCATGAGCACCATCAGGAAGTGCGAGTAGACCATTAGACCCAAGTCTCGAACATCACCTTTCAAAAATCGCCCCTCGTATTTCAGGCCGTCTATGCGGTTGTACACTCCATACCGTGGAATTTGCCATAGATAAACTCTCCTTCGTAGCGAGCGAGGTCAGGTAGCTTCAAGACCCCTAACCAGAACACAGACCGTGTTGAAATTGTCTAATGGTCAAGTTTATTTTTCCAACACCATGCTTTCTACCTTCGTCATCCCGTGTACCATTGTAGCCTTTACCCAACAGGGTAAATAAATGTTTGCATTGGTCCTCAGTTTGTAGACATGACTGCACTGCAGTGCAGAACTACCTCTAACTTCTCTCTATCAATGCCCGCCTGCTGTGTTGTCGTGCCATCGGAGCAGGAAGCTTTCACGTATTGACGTGTCGATTGCGAATGCGAGTTGAGGTATTGCAACCCACATTGCAACCACTCTTGCACGCACGGACGGTTGCGAACGTGGGGCATTTCACAGCGCGGGATTCTCGGATTTTCAAAAATCTGTCGATTATCCCAGCGAATTGTAGGATTTTTCTACGGACTTTTGGACTATACCAGGGCATTTGCTTATTTGCTTTGAAATACAGGATTCTTTAGATTTTCTTTGAACTTTTGTGATACTGTTCGGGTTTGGTGGACTTTTTGGAATTTTCAAGGTTTTTTGGATTTTTTGAACTTTCGCAGTCGGGACTACTTTTCAAAGTTTTCGAGATTCTTGGAGTGAAATTCCCTTAGTTTGCGAACAGCGGGCCAAACAATGAACGTCCACAGCTACCGGGATGGTGTAATAGCACCATGCAAATGATGCTAACATTTCCCGAGAGTGGATGCGTGTTCCTGTTGTGAACATTAAGAAAGTCTTGGCCGAATTATTTATTTTCAATTCAGATTTTCCAGAGACATGCGCTGATTGACGTAATTATTTATCTTAGTGCATAACGCCAGCAGATTCCACTCTTCAGGGTGACTTTGACTACTTCGTGGGTCAGTAGTGGAAAATACAAAGCGGAATGTAAAGTTCAACATGTGGACCACTCATTAAAGTTAAAAATACGACATTTTCAGGACTATTTCTATTACTGCAACCGGCCCTGCTGTGCAGTTTATCGTTCGCTTCGACATCATGTGAACGAGTTACTGAAAGGCTAGCTCGCATATCTTATATTACGATGAGAACTTGAAAGTTGCTTTGCTTTAGATAGACTGGATTGAGAAAGCCTACTATCGCAGCGTTGGTTGAATTACTAAGGCTTAAATAGTGTTTAGAAGTATATTTCAAACGGAATAAATATGTAATTGAACGAAGAAAACAAGACAATCCTGAGAATACACTTCAAACAAAACTTTTTGAACTTTGTTATAACAATTTAATCTAATAAGCAAAATTACAAGCTATAAGTGGTAAGATAATACCTCTTTACCACTTTTAATCATCTGCGAAAATAAGCATCAAAATAGTTTGCAGTAAATGCTATAATATAACTATCTTTTCCATAACTTTGACCCATAACTAAATACAAAAGAACTTTAATAACTTTTCCCTGCAGTACAGTGCAGCATTCCATGAAAAGTTGCAGTTCCATTCTAGCTACTTTACACCACAACTAGTTATATATCAGCGTGTTCCTTGCTGTCAATTGATAATTGCTGCTATACGTTTTGTTATCAATAAAAATTTCTAGTCAGACTAGACAAGTAACACAAGTTTTACCATAATATACAATGGTAAGACTAATAATCACCAAGAAGAGAATGTTTGGGTCGAAATATTCGACATAAAGACGTATATTCACAGAATATTTAAAAATAAAATGCTTGATACAAGCTACTAAAAAGTTACCACCATAAAGGTGGTAACAACATTGGATGGTTACAACCATCAGAGTCTAACAAAAAATAAAAAGATCTTCAAAACATGTAGAGATTGTTGAAATCATCAACTGGAACAACTCCAGCGATGTCACCAAAGACGAGATCATCCAAACCGATGGTTTCGAGATCATCGAAGACAGCATCGCTGGTGTAGAATGAAGATTGGGAATCATTGAGGGGCATGATGTCATCATCAGATAGAACGGAATCCAAAGGACTTGGTGGAGCATTGATTTCTGGCTGGGGTTCAGGTTGGAGTGCGGGTTTTGTTTCTGGGGATGCTGGCGATGGAATAGGGGTTTCCTTTTCGGGCTTGACACTGGTAGCTTCGTCACGTTGTCCAATGTTCTCGGTCGGATCATAACCAAGGACTTTCTCAATGTCACAGAGAAAGCGATAGACGTATCTTTTTCCATGAACCTTTGAAATTATGTTCTTGTCGTAATAATAACGGAGTCCGCGGCTTAACTTCTCATAGTTCATTTTTGGCTTGTTTTTCCGTCTGCCCCATAATTTGGCCACGTTCTCCGGATCAAGAAGTTTAAACTCGAACTGGTCCTGCCCAGTCCATTCGACGTCAGTTGCATGAGCTTCACTGAGAAGTAGCTCAAGCAAGAACTGCCACAGTTGAATTGGACCATTGCCTATAGAAATTAATAACGAAATTATTTTTAAAATGAATTCATATAATCCTTTGCAACATCACATTAACAATATTCCCTAACAAACGGCCTTTTCAAAAGTAATCAATTTTAAACCTCCTTAATTAAGTTGTATTATTTAGTTTTCGGTGTGAAAATGAAAGCCTTAAAGGAATCAGTAGCTTTAATGAATACTTACCCGAGTATCTTATTGTTGGTTTGGGTCCACGCTTACGACCTGAGCGCGCAGGACCAGTTGCTGGTTTTTTGGCTGGCATTGGTTGGTAAAGTGGATCAGGAGTTTGAGGTCGAGGCGAATTCACTGGGGAGTTTTCAAATTCTAAAAATTAAGCAAAATCAAAATTAAAAATGAACTAATTTTTGTTACTCTGAAAATCTTACAATTTATTAATTAGTCAGTCAATGCCTCATACAGTTTCGAAAACGAAACGACTATATATTTCACACCAACTGATAGAACTGTGGCTGTTTTTGTGTTAAGTCGCCTATAGATGAAAAGTATAAACTTACCACCAATACTTTCTGGTGAACGTGGCATGCTTCCATAATCTGAGTGTTCAGATCGCGCTGGAGATGGTGCGCTTGTTAACTTCGCAAGAAAGTCGTCAGCATCCCCAGCCAGATCATGCATTGGATTGGCAATGCTTTCCACTGTACTTGGAACAACGGCAGCTGTGTTCTCAACTTTAGATAGTGATATGTCTGCAATGCTTGGTAGTAGCTGAGCCTGAAATGTTTTTCTCATAAGCTCTTGTTTTCTGTTGTAATCTAGAATTACAAGAAAAGGTATTGAAGAAAAGGTGCCTCCAGTAACAGCGTAATTAGCGCTAAAATAGTTGTAAGGACAGTGCAGTTCCAAGAACATTGAACAACATTTGCGCAGTAAAACTTGTTTCAAAGCTATGAAAACATTAACCAATTCACAATCCCGTAATCTAATGATTAAGTTACAAAAAATTTGTGAAACTGCGCAAGAAATATTTAAAATGATTATGAAATACGTTGGAAAAAGTACGTTGGCGTTTGGAATTTGATAGGAATTTAAACTTAAGCTTTTCAATGCAAATAATACACTTACCATGGCAAATCTTCTGAAGCGATTGCCACAAGATTTCTCCCGTGGCCACAGAAGTTATAAAACAAAGATTGCGCTTTGTAAGCCGACATAGAGCTCTTCCATCTATTACGAAACCATTATGATCCAAAAAATTGGCCAATTGTATGCCAAGGTTGAACTTGGCCTCTGCCCATCCAAGCCAAAGGCAAACGTCTTGACACGTCCAATCACGTGGATCTGTAACAAAATACGTGCTATCACTAATCTGCCAAAACAGGTTGGACACAGAAACCGGTTTGTCCACATTCTGCTGTCAAGAGTCACTCAGTGTGTCAATGCCTGTCTGGGAGGGGCGCGCATAAATTTCGGAGATGAAAAACAGACCACGCTACAAACATTACGTCATTTCAAACAGAACTTATTTTCTTTGTATCATATCGAAAATGAAAGGACAATTTGAAAAATGAATTTTGCTTACCGTCGGGAATTCCCGTTGTTTCTTCGCGGAACGTTTGGAAAATCGAATCAACTTCGTTTGATACGATTTGCACTGTTTGGAAAAAAATAAGTATATTGTAGAAACTAGGTAAATCGAAACGGAGACACTAGCGTATCAGGTATAACTAGAGGACATCGGATGTCAGATTGAGCAACTCTTGAGGCAATTGTTGGAAGGTCTTTTCGCATAGACGCCATTATCGTAAAGATCTTTTCCAACTGGCGCAGTTTAAAAGCAGCTATTAGCGAAGTGATTGTTGATAGGAAATATTTCATAATTTCATGGGGTTTTAGTTTTGAAGACTATTCGTGTCATTGCGCGATATCGTGATTCGCTCCTTACAACAGTCACGAGCACGTATCAATGATAACATGGAAAGCAGATCTTACCATCGGGAGTCGCGTAAGTAAGATCTTTGGGTTGCGGCAACATGCCATTCTTCACAAGCTCACCAATGTCGTAAATTTGAGAAACATCCATTATGAAGTAGAATTCTGTTGAAGAAACAAATAGAATATTGTTAGTGACACTTAACCGAAACACTCACAATATCAGAAGCGCAGGTTTAGAAACGCGAAGCATGTTGTTTCATCATGGCATGCTCCGCGCTGAAACTATTCACAAAATGTGAATAGTTGAAACAACTCGTAAAGAACAGCTGAGTTCATTTTAACACATTGCAATAACAATATATCAAATGAGAAAATTAACTTTTTGTGGAATTCTTGAGCGCAGTATGTATATAAAGATTCAAACAGCATGCATGGGGACCAATATCACTTGTGATGTTTGAATCCGTGGCGTAGTTCAAATTACCCGAAATTTATGACCTAAATCTAATTAAATCTACTCTAAACTACAATCTTGTTTAAAAGCCATTTCTGATACAAAACAACTTTAAGTATACAGGAGTACTCACTTTTCTAGAATGTACGTTGAATTTATTCACTTGGCAATTATGTAGAACCTTCTCCAATGACGTTCGAATGTTAAATAACGATAAGCATCTACGCACGCAAGAAAAAATACTAAGAATACCACGTGCCCAACTGAATTGTGATTGGACGAGAGATAGATTTGCATTGACGTCAGAAGGGAGGGATTAAAGTGAGTGATAACAACTTGACAAGGAAAAACTTAGACTACCCGTGGTTCCGATTTATATCATCAGCAAGAGAGTATAATTATCGAGCAAGTTTTCTTCAAAATACCGCTAGGTATACTGCTGCTGAACTTGTCTAACCGATTGGTATTGTTGAACATTGTTATGAGACCACTGACCACATGATGCATGCCGACAACATACTGTACAAAACAATTCCTGCCTGATTACATGAGCAAGTAGAAAGAACTGGACGGAGTTGATGTAGTCTTGTGGATTCATGTCTCCTCGGTCATATTGTGCCGCAAGAGATCATTTTTCGGCTGGTTGGCTGCAAGCCTGGAACTCTATTAGACTATTACTCTCGCCAAAACAACTAACTCTAGGGACGATTATATAGAATATATATCTATGAACTATGGTGGCTATGCACTAACCACGAGCGTAAACTGGATTTCGAGAAGCCGAGTAATAGAAAAATTAAACAACATTCAATAAGCTTCGTTATCATTTTTTTCTCGTTCAGCACTGACTCTCCCCTTCTCCTTTACACTTTATTCAGTTGGCATTACCTATATGTAACCACCTAATATGTGTACAGATTGCGTGATACAATTTGTTTTAAAGTCAAACATATTCTGATTTCACAAGTCACAATTCAAGAATCATGAGCCTAAATGCTCGATATGTTTACCCCTTCATCCTAGCGTCTTATGATTAGGTTTAGATTTCAGGTTTTAAAAACTTGATTAGTGTTTTTTGTTCAGTGCACGAGTTCAGGTCATTATTAGCCATAGCACAAGGTGCCGCTGAATAAATAAAAATATAATTTGAAAAATAATTAAAGGTTTTTGTTATCAGTTCAGTCAGCGTTGAGCGATACTAGAGCCGCTCCTTTTTTAATTTTCCTGTTTATCTTAGCATATCTTTGTTGACTTTCTTGAGGACGTGTCAAATATTCTTTGATATATTCGTGCAGCAGAGCTCTTGATTTTAATTTTTTTTTACATTGTTTTTGTGAGATCTCAGGTAATCTGTGGTTTCTACGCATGATTTTCCCCACGCATGAAATAGTTTAGAAAGTTGATCTTGGTCGTACAGGCTAAAATATACCAACAATTATCGCAGCAAAAGCTGTGGAGCGTAAGAATGCTCGCAAAGAATAAGACTTGACTATATAGTTTTTTAATACTGCACGTAGCTTATGCCTGGCCAGGGCACTGGTCTGGGTCAGGTGCATGCTCTCAATATATGCCGTTTCTACTAGCACTTTTTGGTATGATCCTATCACAGGTTGGGCATGTATTTGTTTGGCCATGTTTCGTAACTTTCGTTCCTAGTGTATAATACAGTGTCAGTGATAAAGCTTCATATCTTCGCCTAAATGTACGTACTGGAATGATTAACGTCCGCAGTGCATTATATATAAGTAAAGTCATAACTCATAAAATGTGAAAAATAACGCAAATTGTATTTTTTGCTCTTGACATACCAAGATATCGTTATGATAAGTTCTACTTTATGTTTAAAATCACTAAGTAAAAGCTTGCATATTTTTAGTGCTTTTCTCTTGCGTTTTCTGAGAGAAATACCAAGAACAGCATTCGAATGTAAATATGATGCAATCTATGATGTAGAACTGCGGTGTAGAATATCTCAGAAACATGTGTCCTCCGTCTGCTCAGTCTTGTCTGGAAAGTAATTCGCAATCCCACACATTCCCGTCGCTATTGGGTGCACCGCACCACTAGTAGTATAATTATGTAACCATTTTATAAAAAAAAATCAATCTTAGCTCAATTTCATAATTTCGCAAAAATTATATGCAGCACTAGCTATACATTGTGCGTGCAGCTTAAACCTTTAATTATCTGGCGATTTCTAAAAGAGGTTTTTCCTCGATCCTTTTACGACTTAAATCGTCTAGCGTTAGACTGAATTTAGGTACTTTTGAAACAAGGGTGCGTTAACTGCATTGCTATTGTTTTAATATTTCGGGCGAACGCTGTGCACTGGACTTTCCTAGATGTTTTCAAGGAATACGTCTTTGTAATTGTAGCCATACTTTATAAAAAACTCCATGATTCTGTTTAATTATAAAAGAATTAAAGTATCCTCGACTATATATGATCAGTTTTACTTTGACTTGGCCTTTTACACTTTACCGCTGCTGTAATCTTTTACAGCATGCGGCCAAATACCTGACCATTAGGTGGTAATCTAATGTAATATGACCAGTAATATGACTGCGTGGTGTTAGATTGTGTATATTTCTGAATAGAATTCGAAAGTGAAAGTGATTACAAATTTCAAGGAGTCTTCAGTGAATGGATTAAATAACTTGGACACGATATTTTGATTAAAGTTCTTGTAAAACGTAATCAGAAATGTCTATTACAACCTAAACAATGATAAGGAAAGTTTCTAATTCTTAAAACACGCTCTGACTTGAATGCTCCTATGCAAGTTTTGCTGTGCCTCCACTGACGTTTCTATTTATAACTGAAAGGAAAGTGAGAGAATTATCACGTGAAAGATCGAACTATGATAACGTATGACATGTGTCACTGCATGGCATTGATCAACAGCTTGACCAAATTTAGGTCAACAGTAGCAGTCTTAGCTCCACATTTGCACTTTGACTCACTGTTTTCAATTTTCCAACATTGTTTTAAGGTGCCCAAATGATTTAGAAAGGTGTATAGCTTCATTGTTTTATCTTGTAGTACGAAAACTTTGTAAAACAAGAAACGCATCAAAATTTTCTGTCTGCATAAAAAAATGCAGGAAATCTCCTTTCCGCAAGAGAGACATATATTGAGCCATTTCTCTCCTATGCATAATTAAGACCAAAGTCAGACATACACAAATATGGCCAATTGGCAAACTACTTTTCGAGCACTATTCATGTGAGTATTGAGGAGCTTCGTTAGCAGCCAGTTCCCCTCCCCCCTCTCAATGCAATTTCATAGTCACGCAGACACCATGTAGACTTTGCACCATGATTTGTGACAGCATGCGTAAAAGTTATGAACAGAAATTCCTTGCAAACCATCTCAGTATCGCTCATTGGTCATTAAGAATTTGACGTCTCTCTGCTCACTCCCGCATAAGCCACTTTGAGTAGTTATGCGTAGGATTTATACGTGTTGTGTTAAAATGACAAAAACAACTGCACGTCCCAACTCGTTTCGAGAGGATTACACTTTACCTTTTACGCAGCTCAATACGCTAACTTTACTAAAAGCATATATAAAAGACTAAAAAGAAAAATGCGACCCAGTCAAATAGGCTGCATAGAGATCAGGTCCACATTATGGCATAAATCGTTAGAGAACTGTAGAAACTATAGAACTATAGAACTATAGAAACTATAGAAAGATCATAGAAACTAAAGAACAAAAGAAAATGAAACCAAATTTTGAGCCCATTTGCATGGTATTTACAGCATTTACTGTACTTGCTGTTTGCTGTGACGCGTTTACTCGGCTAGGTGTGTCAAGTATTTTGTTGACATTTTCTGTCGTGTATCACAGCATGTGAAGTCTACCCTTCGCTGAAGGTGCCAACCAAACGTTGCCAACGTGAAAATTCTAGCATCCTGCAGAGCATTAGAAAATACTACTCTAGCACAAATCATCTATAATCTTTTGATGCCATCTTTTTTTTAATCATATATCAGATTCCAGTATCTATTTGAGCTGTGGCTTGCGGTATTTATGTTATCGGCTTAGCCGTCATGCGCCGCAACATTTTAGCGTTTACCCTGGATTAAATTTAACCAGCTCGCCTCGTAGCTAGCTTTGCCTGTTGGTATATTTCGCGTCTATAAATTTGCTTCAAAATTTAGCTACTTGACATTTCTGTTGATCCAGCCCTGCACTGTGAAATGAGGCTGCGCTGCGCATATTACATTTACAGTGTTTTACACAAATGCTAAGCTCGTAGACAAAGAGGCGGAGGAGGAGGGCTGGGGAGCGGTAGCTCCCCAGTTTAGTCAGAATTATTAATTACTCGGACAATTTGTACTCAAGAGTCGGGCAGTCTTCCTGGTTAAAAGATTTTCCAACCTTAATTTGGGTTACGGGTCGAAAAACCAGTTTTTGCAACTGACCTCCGCCCTAATATAATTTAAACTTTATCAGACTTTGATTAGACGTTAAATTCTTGAGAATTAAGGCGCGTTTACATAAAATTTAATGAATTAGATTCGACAAAAAAGCGACATCTTAACCAGGCTTACGAGAAAAGATGTTTAGTATATGTCCTTACGTCACTAATGCTTTATTCGTCACGTTTTTGTGTTACCCCTGTTTAATAGCTAGTCGCCTGTCATCACTAAAGTGTACTCTATTAATTTCGCTGGAACTATAGCTAAGTAACGTCTCATTCACATAATCGACACATTGTTGCAAATGGTTGCAATTCCAAACGATCAAATCAGTTAGCCAAATGAAGTTAATTTAACTTCCACTAACGCCAGAGACTTGCCTAGCTATTTTGGAAAGCATTGCGATGAAAATTGAACAAGTCTTCAACTTGTTGAGTCAGTAGTTTTTCCTTAAAGAATTAAAAGGCATTGGAAAATTCAGATCAAGTGTAAAAATGTATTTCCAACAGTTATAATAAGCACTATTGTTACTTCGCCGTTGGCGTATCATTAAACTCTAGCAATTAAGAGGCACGTGCAAGATATTTTCAACCCAAAAACGCAACTGCTACTTGCAATCATTATAACTATACTATAACTGTTATTGTCTTATTTTTCATTCATGTCATCAGTGAATTGCATTATATTCAAAAATTTGTTTGCACGAATTTCCTCTATATAGACTGTTTTGTCTTCAGTAAGTATATCAAGAACAGGAAAGAGGATAGGGATAGTTAGGCTAAATAACGTCATTTTTGAGGATCATTTCCCGTGCTCTCCCGAACAAAAAGATTGCTCTCTTTAGGGATCTTGAAAATTGAGAGATATAAGAACTTAAGACGTGACTCCTGTGTTGGATTTATTTTTCAATTTTCTCCATCAATACTTGAGCAACGTTCAGTCTAAGTGATTTCATTAGGTTTCTTTGGCTCCTGGGAAATGCGATGTTTTTAGAATGAAGTGCAATCTTTTAGAATGAAAAACAAGGGAAACCAATTCATTTTTTTCAGATACCATACATCGACAATATTGAGGAGATAAGAATGTTTTATTTCATGACAAGGAGGGGCGCAGAGATAAGTCTCCTTGCCAGTCTGGTTATCTTTTGATGGTTCACTCTTTCTCGCAACTATAACAGCAACAACAACAACGACAACAACAACAGCAACAACAACGACAACGAGACTGTTTAGCTATGGTTAGAAGCAGGCTCCTGTGCAGGAAACAAATGGAACATTCTCTGCATTAGAGATCACAAGCAGAACGTTCATCGGCAAAAACTGTTTAGTGTCTGAAGGACTGTTTGCACATCATAATGACGCAATATTGTGATCTTGCATGGAAATATTCCTTTTCAAACGTCACTAGCAAATCGCTCGATCGTTGATACTGAATCTACTTTTGACGTTGTCATTGCTTATATATTGCCCGTATTTCTCGCCAAAAATAGCCTGCTGGTAGAGTCAGCATTTTTGCCCACGCAGACGGTTTCACAAGAAAAGTGACATAAAAACAACGTAATTTCAACCGCAAATACTGCTTGTTGCCAACTTTCAAGTAATGCTTTCTGTTTCCGAATCGTTTCGGCATGCAATACTCGTAATGACGTCAATGGAACTCGCAGAACCGTTACAGACGTCATGCATCTGCGCGAAGTAACATGTTTCGTCTTGGTTAGTTCAGTGTTGACCAGAGACAGAGTTTCCCTGTGGCCTGTGCAGCATGGATTGCAAGGTCTAAGTCCATGCCGATGTATAAAACAAACAAAAGATGATATACTGTGGTTTACGACGTTCAAAAACATTTTACTGTTTATCTACATTTTATTGTAACATCTACTTCTTAAATCTCAAAATGGGTATGACAGTTTCGTTAGCTGGATCTGTTATGAAGTTGACCGATTTTCGTTAATCTTCTTCGTTAACGTCCAGTTTTAGTTAACTTTCTTCTTACTTTCTCCGTCATTTGATATTTCAATTTCAATTCGTGTAAATAACCATTCCGTGAAGGTCAATTTTGAAAGCGAAGAGGAATGTCAAATGCTAGACAAAAAGGTCTTTATAATGTACACATATTTATAATAGAGCACTTAAAATGCAATACTGATACGCCAATATGAATATGGCTATTTGGTTAAAACGCTCTTTACGTGCTTCTCGGTGCAAGAGTAGATAAAAATTTTTAAAAGCTGCTCAAGACAAGATCTGTGACGTCAAGCGAAGGGTAAAGACGTCTGAAGCAAGTCAGCTCAGCTGTGCAATTCTCACTTCCACCACACGGTCCAATAATAGATTCATAACTTCCATGCGCAAGCACAAGATAAGTAGTAGCCAGAATTGGAATAAAGTCATTGATCCCTCAAGGGTTAACGGGCCAGAGGTCTCCCTTCCCACCCAACCACAAAGTAGTCTTTTGGTGATCATTCTCTGGCCAATTTTGCGTCACTTGTACCTGACCTCAAAATCTTGTAGCCTAGGCAAAATTGTTCGTAAGCTAACTTAGCTTGAGTTACAGCAATATAATATTGATTCACGTACGAGGCGTTGTTGTTTTAAGTGCAGCAACCAGAAGAACGATGTAGCATCATTCAGGCCAACTTGAGTTTGCACCATATTTTGCATTTCTTGATAGCGCGTCCATGCCAAGATGACACTGCATTTGGATTAGAGTTTGTGTTAGGGTCAGGCCTACATGACGTGCTTACTTTTCCGGACAAGGAATCACTACCCAATTCTTTTTACCCCGGTTTATTTCGGATACTTCCTCGGAAAAAGAAAATGACGGAGAGTAATAGATAGGCTAAAAGCGGCATATTGCAGATAAGTTAGAACATTAACCTCATTTCAACAACAGTTGCACTTCTATGTTGCTCTGGCTAAAACATGTGTTACACTGATCGATTTGTGTCGCAATGAGATTGCCATACAAATCGGCGAGTGTTACATGGTCCAGAAGCCCCGATTTGTGTCGATGCAAATCAGTGCAAGTTTTAAATGAGGGATCAAAAACTTTCAACGCCAACTTGCAACGCCATTGAAAATCGACAGGTGTAACATGTAATGTGCCGATTTGTGTCGCAACCCCTTGTTACCAGACCTTCGTTCTGTCACATGAAACACTAGGTTACCCAGAACTCACTTCGGTAAAACGTGGCAAGTCTAAACCACCCTACCCCTTGATGGTGGAATCGCCCAATGCGACACTAGCTGCCGAAGGAAATCGGTAGGTGTATCAATTCGTTCAATTTATTTCCCACTCGCGTTGCGACACATATCGATCAGTGTGACAAAAGCTTAACGTCAGACAATGTTACTCTTTAATAGAAGACCCTCTGGTAGAAATAGGGTCATTAAATTATATGAGCCTATCTCTTCTAACCCTATTTTACCCACTGTTGCAATTGTACCATTTTACTTTGGTTAACGCCAGGCCGTTTTACTCCTGAGTAGGAGATGCTCTGGTCCATACAGGGTTAACAGGCTTGGCTCAAGGAGATTAATTGTGTGATTCATCGTTACATGGATAGAGTTGAGCGCTGGAAAGTGAGAATTGTATAAGCTTGATACATGCTGCAGCAAAAAACTCGTTCCTGCTAATGTCCATCCACGACAGAAACTCAATACGGAGAGACAACGGTCATATAAAATTATAAAGCCGTCCATCTAATAGGCGCTTTTTGTGTGGGTTCCACTGAGGCGCCACCAGTTAACGATTGAAAGGTCACAATCACTACAGTCGGCGAGCGGTTGTCACTTGACCATCATTTAGCAGTAACTAATTACATTTACAAAAGGTTCCACAAAACTTTTGGACGCTAGAGTTTCGAACTACGGCAGGAAAGCGTATTTTTGTGGGGTTATTTGAAGTTTATATTATGGTAACTCAAAATCTAGTTTCGCACTACGTACTGCATTTGGTTGTAGTAATTAAAGGTAAACTAATGATATGTAATTGAGGTGTGCGGCAGTAATTCACTCGGATCGGATCGGATCTCGGGATTTTTTGACGGATCGGAGTTTGCAGGGATTTTTTTAGATTGGATTGGTTTGTTTTTTTGCTTGTATTACGTCGAATTAATTACTCAAACATATTTACAAGTTCAGACAGTTCTATATTTTTCAGCTTTATTCCGCTTTTTCCGTTGACAATAGCACCACAATTGTTTAGAATCTAGAAGTAATCCGCGATTCATGAATCACGAATGTCACCCAATCTCAGTTTGTTAGGTCATGATTCATGCAGCGCGGACAATAAGGTTTATTAGTGATAAACTTTATGGTGTTTTAAATTTATGCCCTAGTCAAGCTCATCGCTATACGGTAAATGATCATTGACCAGAACGAAAAAAATGGCGGCATGCACATTTTAACAGAATGCATTGCGTGCATCAAACATAAATCGCTAAAAAGATATGTCAAGAAAACACCTAATGATGTGAAATTTCAAAACAACGAAGAAAATAATCTCCCGCCTAATGTCTGACTTTCATAAGACGTCAATTCGCCTCTTTAAACGCTTTCTGACCGCAAAGCATTCTGGTAAAATGTACATCCGTTATCTTTTTCAGAATGGTCAATTGTGATAAATTGAATAATAAACTGTTGTTAACGTGTCAATGTTGTAAGTCCCACGTAAGCGCATAACGCACAATTATGCGATATCGTACTACAATTTTTATTGGATTCGTATGTGCCTAACCTTGCAGGAAATTCGTTTTTTCCAAAATATCGTTTGTGACCATAAGAAAATACGTTTAGACAACGAATAATTAACGTACGCTGTACATTCAACTTATAAGTTCGGGTCGGATCTGATTACTTTTTACATTTTCGGATCGAAACGGATGCGGATTGAGAACTCAGACAAACCTTCGGATCCAAAGAGATCAATCCGATCCACATTTATCTCTACCCAACACAAACACACAAAATATATTTTATTAATGCGCGTCGCTTAGACGCACACTCACGACGAGTGCGTTATTAGTCTCTAGTTAGATAGTGTAAGAAATGTGTGTTGTTATCTTTTATAGTCATTATAATTTCTTTACAGTTTGAACAAAATGGCGAGTAATTTCCCGTCGGGAAACAAAACCGACTCCGCAAGTGAGTGTCAGAGAGTGCGGACACATGTTGAACACGTTGTTATATAAATATCCTATCATTTCGACCTTATTGCCATGGAAATATTCGCTCTCGTTGTCTTGACTTTATTGTTTATGGTCAAGCGTTGTATAGGGAGATGGACCGTAGCTGGGCATAAATTTAGCTGGCAAAGCTAGACAGCAGAGCATAGCGGAGACAGCAGAGACAGGGATGACACGTGAACTGTACTGAACTGGACGGTTTGACCCGGATGCCTAACTGCGTTGTTGGACTGCAGTGTTAAGTGTGGAAAATAGTCGAAAAATAACTATAGGTCTAAAAATAGAATGTTTGCTTGATATTGTTGCGTGTCTGTTTAGAAATATCCAAAAGTAAAGAAGGAGTAAAAATATGCAAGGTTAAAGAGATGTTTGATGTGACTTCAATTGTTAAATTTACCGGGAAAGTTAAGTTATGTAAAAGTAAAGTGTTTGAATTAAGACTTGGTTATTTTTACACTATTTTTCATACTTATGTTACATTAAAACTGCAGTCTCATAACAATTGGACTAAAAAGAATTTGAATATTTTTCATATTATTGGTAATACTGTATCTTCGACAATAATCTTATGATTCTAAATCATAACTAACTTCATTACATTTTCAATACGCGAATTTCAACCCAAATTACGACGTATAGTTGTTCTCCCGCAAGTATACAAGCGAAATTCCCCAAACAAAGAAATCCCCATTAATCATAATATATAAATTATTTGCTCTCGTAAGTAATTTTCATTCGCATGAAAACCATCTAAAGGTGGTGTGCAGCCATTTCCACTCAGAGATTCAAACGCCCGCTCAAGGTGTTGTTTGCGTCAACGTTCTACCTTCCATTCTACACTTTCTGAATTAACATTCACGATGACATGAAACCAGTGCATGAAACCCACCAAAGAAGCGTTATTTATGTTGATTATTACTGATACCACGGAACAACTTTATTTTTTTCTTTCGATCAGACACGAATCACTCCATTGCTCTCACAAGATAATGTGTTGCAACACTATTGATCAATTAATATAGTGCGATAATATTCTATAGGAGGTGTGCAACTATTCTTCTAAAATTCAAAGAACAGAAGAATCGCCATTTCGGATGAAAAAGACAAAGGGTCAATTTCATGCAACATGGCGCCAATGAAGTAACAATACCATTAATGATACGTGACCCAAGGCCTTGTTCAAACGTCGAACTTCTATGTGCCGACCAATTGGCAGCAACTTGACGCTTTTTAATCTCATTTGAGTAGGTTGAGCACACAAAGAGTTAGACGTTTCAAACTCCGAACCCTCATCAACTGTTGCCCTCGTTTGACCAGCCAGGGCCTTGCGCAGTAAGAAAAGCATGCTATAGAAACGTAGTCATCAAACGTATGAGTCCTAAGTGAATATTACTGCTGTTGCATTAAATACGAGACAAAAAGCAGATTCGAGCACAATTCGAGACATTATATTACACTACACCATAACCTATAAACCCATTGTTTTCAGTTGACAACCAGTCCTTGCTAATCCACCTTCACAGAACCATAGATTTTGCGGACAAAGAAGAAGCAAGCGAAGAATCCAATTGTTCCTAGAAATGGGATAAAGCTTCTTCAATCATGGTTATAGAGGATCTGTGCTGACAAACAGGCTTAGCGCGCCTTTAAATTGCTGGCTTTTTTCAGTTATACAAAGCCAAGATGACATCTAGTAGAAGTCAATTGTCATAGATATTAATATAGAAAATTTCTTTTACGATTGATTTCTAGTAGTAAAAGCACTGTAAGTATCACTTCAAGCTTCTCGCCCAAAAGCGCGTGGTTACACGACATTTACCGTACATGCGACGGATAGGAATAAGAGACCCTACCTGGAGCTGTCTTACCTGTGTATAGGAAAAATAATACGACCATAATCAAAGTGTAGCCAAAGTATAGAACTGAACTTGCAGTTCCCACTATAGTTAGCTTATGAAAGTAGTAGATCGAATAGAGGAAGAGATAGAACGCCGTGCAAGCACCAGTAAGGTACGACCTCCACCACCAATGATAGTCCTAGGAAAATTATGTAGTCCAGTTATATTGTAATCACTTTCCAAAAGAGTAACTCGCGGTCTGCATGAAGATATTGCATATAATGTCGAGACCAAATGTACGTCTCTTAATGTTTTGTATACAGCTATGCACACTTGTGCAGATTGAAGACAATGCGTGTGTAGGATGCAGAGTGAAGTTAACCCAGTTATAATAACAGGTGTCAAGAAAAGTTCTTCATGAAAAGTGAAAACCATTTCTCAAAGCACTACCCCCGATTTATGCCCCCCAAACAGAAATATGAAAACCCGTCTTTGAGTAACATTTACTCAGATATCTGCCCACCCCACTCCCCGAAAAAAAATGAAAATCCGTCCGATGCAAACGACTATTTAGCGACAAAGACGTTTTAATGTAATATTAACTGAATATACAGAAATATTCAGGAATGTGCCTAGTTTCCAAATATTCTTTCTCTTGAATATCTACACCACACTTTCGCCCAAATGCTCTTACCTCGGCACATAAATGGAAGTAGCAGAGTAAAATACATGTTTCTGAAACTGTAACCACGAGAATGGCGGAGACAAGCAGTAGAAAACCAAACATGTAATAGATCTGATGTGACCTTGAAAAAAATAAAATTAATGTTATTGAATGAATATTTTACGTACGTGTGAATCAGGTTGTGTTGCCTAACGCATGCACTATATATAATACTGTGAAGGCCCGTTCACACAGGCGACTTTACTGTGATTTTCCTAGTGTTGAACGATGTTATAGAGTAGATAACTGGCGAAAATACTAGACCCAACAATTCTGCCAAGATGCACTCGCTGTTGAATCCACTCAATCACATACGCTAAGAGTAGAAAAATCGCAGCAAATTTCGCACGTGTGAACGGCGCTTAAGACTGCTACTTACCAAATGCTATTAAGGACAAAGAAAAGTTGAATGAAGATGCAACCAAAAGGCAAGATACCTCCCATGATTATTCCAGGTACCGCGCGACTGTAGAAACTCTGGTAACAATTTTAGAGTATATAAGCGATAGAGTGCAAGTAATAGGACCGGTTGATCTCGAGTCATTAATAAGACATGATAACATAACCTAAAGAGCTTTTATTTCGGCCACAAATAAGTGCTGACACTCTTTAGAGTTTTGGTGATAATAGAGTTGCCTTGTTAGTGACAATGTACATGAATCGGGCACGTGAGGCATAATCAATATTAATTTACTTCTGAAAAACACACTTGCGCTTGTGTAGCGGTACAATTATTGATTTCTATATAACTGGATTGCGCATCCGGCTGTAAAAGTGAAGCCAGCGAAAATCACGAATTTAGAGTACCAAGATGGCCGCCGCAACATTTCCGGTCAATCGAAACCATGGTAATCAGTCACGAATTTGGAGTACCAAGATGGCCGCAATGGCTTCAAAATTTTGACAGCTGACATATAGGGATGCGCAATCCAGTTATATAGATATCAATGGGTACAATACGTTGAACTCAGACCGGAGTGGTCTATAGTATAATCTGGGTACTAACGGCTGAAACGGAATCAAATTCTGGTCCATTCTTCCATTTCAGGTTTGAAAAGGTACTTTAGAATTTTACCTGTTCAGGAATCTGACGCGGAATTTGGTTAGTACGAACTGGTAATTCGATAACCTATAACAGTAGAGCTACACATAAAAATTTTTGCATGACAAGAAGCAGTAAAGGTAGGTCCTAAAAGGGCGAGGTTTTACTATTTAAGCCCATCGGAGCACCTGATTATGGTGAATTACGCTGAAATTGAAAAAGTCAAGGGAAAAGTAGCCATATTTAAATTGTCAAGCCTTTTGTATACAGGAGAAATTCAAAGACAAGCGAGAGTAACTTTAGTGTAAGTTTCATTAATTTGCTTGATCCAAAAAGAATTTTGTTTCTTTGATCCCACGGGAGTGTAAACTTCTACACTTACTGGTTTCCGGAAACCAAAATAAGCTCCAACGAATACCAGTGGTACAGAGATTCCGAACCACAAGGCGAGTAGGGCAACCAACGTTCCGAATGGAATAGCAGCAGAGGACTGTTTAGACCACAATACCAAGTTCAACAGGAAAAATATTGCAAAGATAATCCTACCACGAAAATATAAATACAATCACGGCTAGAGTGCAATAGATACGATATGGTAAACATGTCTTTTCTGTGATGCTGTACAGTATCAAGTGAAGCATATATCATTGGCTTTGTAATAAGAAGTTTGCACCAGAATTAAAGGAAACTCTTCGACAGTTGGGTTCACGATATGCTCAAGCTCAACCATTTTCTGCGACCTGTACCTCAAACTGTGTACAATTGATTAACTGATTCTTCAGTTCTTTCTACATGTTTATATCATGCCGTTCTTACTTTTCCATCATATACGTTTAGTTCATCTTCAAAGTTAAAGAAAACATACCCAGGAAACAAAAAGCAAGTCATCAAAACGTTGGTTTTCCACCTCTCCCCGCCAAATACTACGGAGAAAAAATTGTAGTTAACTAGACAATTGAAGTAATCTGAGGGCCTACCGGATTCGCATGGTCACGGCATCAAATTGAGCAATTTCGAGGCGAGCTTTGCTCATAAATTTATGAAAATGTTGCAGAACTTAACTACAACTAGTCACAGAAAACGTTGTACGAACAAATACAAGCGTAAAGTGGCTGAAGTCGATGCCGTGACCATGCGAATCTGGTACCGTGTAAACGGTACCTGAGATGTTACTGGACAAAGTGACCGATAAAAACTAGGTCTGGCCAGTAAACTCTAAATAAACTGGACTGACCGACCGATATCTCCACTAGGAAATCCCTATGATTGGCTGCAGCCGATATGGCGCCTATGATAAGCCAAAACATTTTGAACATACATAGTGAAACTAGCGAAAACTAAATACGTTTTTCTATACTAGTATTTCAATTTTGGAAAGCAACCAAGATTTTTTACATAAATCCTGTCGGAAAAGATTTGAACTTGTGTTGTAAAGTCTCAAAACTCCGTTCACACAAAGGTTTCCGCGCGATTTTTGCATGTTTTTCGCCTGTACGTATGATATTGCGGTCGTTGTGTTACCATTTTCATTTTAAACCCATCGTTTAACGCTATTTTGCCCTAGTTTGATAAACAAGGAATTTCAAATGTGTGTAAAACGAGAGAAATCGCAAATTTTGTCAATTATTAATCCATATCTTTGGTGCCACTGTGCAAAAAGAGACTGGGGCAACCTGCAAAGCCAGTGAACTGTAATATCAACTGGAACGATAACTTCGCCGCCATCTTTGAAGCCTAAATTGAAGTGGTTTTTCTGAG
>JAODVM010447268.1:0-22948 GCA_025400095.1 Phenganax marumi
TAGTTTACTCTTTAAAGTGACTTTCTCACGTCAGTAATTTTTGTGTAAATAGCCCATTATAGTGACGTTCATTCATTAGAGTAAGTTTTCCACCTTCGCTTATATATACGGGTTAGTTTCGCCGCTCCTAACACGCGCTGAAATCAAATTTCTGGCGTAATAGAGTTAATAGAGCTATCGTTACACGACTAAAAGCTGTTTTGCAACTTTCAATAAGGCCCTCTCGATCTTTTTCCTCAATTTTGACAATGTTATAACGAAAAAATATTTAAAATTTTCAACTATTCATTGCAAAAAACATTAGCCGCCATTTTGATTTCTCGGTTCACCAGGATACCTGGTTACGCTTGTTAAGTGGAAATTGACCAAGGATGGTAACCAAAATCCTGGTGCATTAAGATATCTTTCACTCATATGGGGTTAAATTTCCGTCAACCAGGATTTTTTTACCAGGTTGTTTTTAGAGTACAACATGACGATGCGGGAGCTAAATACATATCACTTATAGTGTAAAGAAGTCGAGAAAAAGAGAATTCGCAATCGCTAAGTGACTGTTCCAGTTTTCTGCTCATAAGCACTACACAAATACCAACTTTACGACTCAGGTCAACCATTTGTTTTCTTATTGCATTTGCTGCGATTTGATCTTTAAAGGGTAGGCAAATTCTTACAACGTTGCCTTTATCAGAAGCATCTCTACTTTGCTTCTCGTTATTAAGGATGTCGTTAACAAAAACCTTCCAGATGGTGGGATCGATGAAACGAATAGGATAGTCAAAGCGGGCAAACATAGAGCGCAGTCAAAAACACTCTTCATCAAAGGCTTCCCTCGTAGAGGAAAGATCTGTATTACGATACTTAGAACGAATATAGTAATTTGGCTGTGCACCCTTAACAATCGACGTCTGATAGAACAACGTACAATGAACAATAAACAATGCCTCTCATTTGAACATACAAAGGATTAAACATGTTGGACTTAAGGTATTGAGTGCTATTTGAGTGTGGTTGACTGCTCCGCTGAACAGTTATATTCAAGTATGTTTACGTAATTCAACTCTTGTTCTGCAAACGATTCTTGATTACGCTGTATAGTAGTTAGTGTCATTTCGCAGCTTTTACAGAAAAATACAGTCCCAGAAATGAGATATTCTATATTTATTTATTATATTTGATATATATTTTACATTTGTGCCTATATGTAATGTGAGATTACTTAATAATAAATAGATACATTCTAAAACTCTTCTATAGCCAATTAAAGCATGGTTTTTAGTTTACCATAAAGGCACATTGACCTAGGGGCTGAATTTCTGGTCCCAACATTTGGACCAAGTGTTTCTTTCCACACAAAATGACCATACTTTTTAAAAAAATGTCTGGCTGCTGAGAGTAAATGCTGAAGTATGCAGTAAATTTAGTTTACAAGTTAAGAGTTATTTCCCAAATATCGAAACTTGATATTCGAGCTGTTATTATAATTCGACCAAAAATTCTAAACAATTAAAAAACGATTATACTGTGGTAGACAATGATTTCGCTAGAAATGAAAAAGACACTAAACTTTAGTAACTAACGATTGCCATGTGCATCCTAGCGCGCTTCTTGTACTCTTTTCATCTTTTCGTTTCAATGCGGGTGGTTTTTCTTTGGTACGGTCAAAATACGCAGATGCCTTTGACAATAACCGTACATGTGTCTGATAGTTTCCTTCTATTGCCTATAAGTCGCTTTCGTCATAAGTCACTACGTCCACAGGTAAACCATCCTCGTCAAATCCTGGATGGCTTTCTCCAGTAATCGAGTACTGAGAAGGAGGTTCTCCGAACGACCATCTCCTTCGCTCGTAGAAGCTGTGTGTGGGAGGAAATCCTCCTGTTTGTCGTTTGGTACACGCTCTGTAATAAAAAATGTGTATATATTGTAGAAGCGAAAGAGAACACAATACAAAATCATAGATCGGAAGAACCAGCCATCGTTTCTAATTGCAATTCCTAGCAAAGCTGAAGTCCTCTATATACTTCTACAAGGGGTACAGTGGAGACTGCGCAACTTCAACAGAAAAACTGCTATTAGTGTGCGCCCTTTACCGGCATAAATGGGGCTTCGGTGGCGCAATCGCTAGGACTTGCGCCTTTCACCACTGAGGGTGCGGGTTCGATTCTCAGCTCGGACTTAACTTTCTCATGTGAAAAGAGTCTGTCAACTACTCTGCCGAAAGTCGTAGGTTTTCTCCGGGCAACTCCGGTTTCCTCCTACAGGGAAAGTTGACAGGGTGGGCTAGGATAAACAGATTAGGAACGTAATATCACAATTGCTGTAAAGATAAGTAGTTTAGGTTAAATACGCACATAAATGCACATAGGACGTAGGGAACTCCGCATACTTGCACAGAATTGTAAATTGGTTATGAAAAGCCCGTGCAGGGATAACTAATTAAAATATCATATCATATCATAACTTTGTTCGAATTCGGCGCCATTTTGTAATCTCGTGCCGTTATCTGTCAGCAATTCAGTTTCGTTAATTTTCCATCTAAGCGATTTTGATTGCACTTATAGCAAATTTAACTCTTTTTTAAAAGTGTGAAAATAAAAATATAAACAAAAGATACAATTTGCAGCATATTGCCATCCGACAACATGTTACTTGTGAGTCTTTCAATATATTGCGTACAAATCTCGCGTGGGCAAAGTGGCAAGCCTTCATAGCCTTCATTTTTTTGTGCTAAGTTTCACTGCGTACTAGCATTTTAGTATAATTTTAGCATTCAAAAGTACCTTTTAAGCATTTTGATTGGTTGACTGAACAGTAACTCTGAGGCAATAGTTACTGCTCAGAGCAGTTGGCTAGCGAAATGGTCTTGCAAAATTTTCTGAAGACGAAGTTGAAGTGATAAAGAACGATGTTATTCCTCAAAAAACAAAAGAAGCAGCAAAATATGGAGAAAACTATTTAGAGGTAAGGCAAGTAAATTGCTTTACGTATAAAGTGTATAATTTGACGGTTAAACACTGGCGAACAGCAAAAAGACCGAAATTGTAAAAAATGATATTTACATGTTTTGTTTAATTATTTTTATACAACAGAATGGTTTTTTTACCACGGAGTTTGGGAATGTGAAAAGAGGAGAAATGAATAAATGTTTATCTCAATTTTATATGTCAGCTAGAACAAGCGCGTCGGTTCAAACTGAAAATAACAAGTTTGATGTCTATTCGAGCAGCCGTAGATTATATTAAGAACGGAATTGAATATTATTTTCATTGAACACTAAAACAATGAGTCACTTCAGTCTCGGTGATTATCCTCATATTCAAATCGCCGCTGCGCGGCTCGGTAAATATTTGTCGATAATTACCTCGACTTCGGTGGCTAATTGTTAAGCAGTGCCAGATATAGGGGTATTCACATAAATCAGGCGAACAATGCAGATTCACGTCAGTTTATGATATTCTGAAATGTTCATCAGTACCTGCCAAGACTCTTCAACGTTTGGCTGGAAAGTGTATCTCATTTTCTTGGGCTGTTCCAGCAGCTTAGCTGTTTACCCGGAAGATGGATGCAGCCGTTGCCAAAGGTTCTCGCACTTCTAAACCACCTCTTCTCACTACATCACTGCCAGCTGAAATTTCACATTGGCTTTTTCTGCGTACTTGGGACGATTCTTTCCCTTGGCACGATGAACGGCATGTCCATTTAACCATAGCGACCGATGCCTCGCCTTCTGAATGGGGCGGATCTTTAGTTTCTCTTTTTCAACAGCAAGTGTTCGACTGCTGGACGCCAGGCGGACAATTTTGGGACATTTGTGTGAAGGAGACAGTTGCACTAGAATGTGTTTTGCTTGCTTTTCAGTCCCATGCATTTACAGAATGCAGACGTGGATGCGTTGGTGGATAGCCAAGCCGTCGTTTTACCTGGCATTCTCCGAGCGGGCGGTGCTGGCAAAAGTGAATTCTCCTTTAATTGATTATTTTTTACCACTGCGAGATTGCATGTTTTTCTCCATCTTTCTTAAGGCCAGTTCACACGGGCGATTTTTGCTGCGATTTTTCTCCTCTTAGAGTATGTGATCGAGTAGGCTTACAATACTTGCGAGTGCATTAGCAGAAGTGTTGGACCAAGTATATCGCCAGTTATCCACTCTTTCACATCGTTCAACACGAGAAAAATCACATCGAAAATCGCCCGTGTGAACTGGCCTTTATGTTGCATCGACTAATAATATGCTAATAATCCAACTGCCGTTCCTTCGCAACGGCTTACGAGGTTATATGCTACACCATCCCCACGCGTTTGGGAAATTGTTCAACGTTATGTTGCTGGTCCTGATGACCACACTTGCATTCTGATGGCTCTTGACTCTAACTCATTGAACGATCGATTAAGAAACCCGTTTTCACATTTGCCATATACTACTCCCCGTTCATCTGCAATTAATATTTTCTGCCAGGATTTTTTAAAACAGGCCAGTCATTTTTGCCTAATGCTTATAGTCTTTCCCACATTTGATGTTGGTCGGCGTATTTCTTAAATTCTTGCAACGTCACTGCAAGTCGTATACTATCGTTGTTTTGGACGTTTTCTCACAGATTTATGGGTTGGCGATTGTTCAACGCCAGGCGGTTAGCCGGTTACATCAATGGAACTTACAGCACAAGGTTATACATCTTCTTTAATGATTCCGTCTCAACATGGATGGACTTCTCCCCCGGTCATCCCAGGTGATTAATGGGTACTTGCCATGGAATTATGATTTCCTCTTATGCATGACTTTATTACATTACAACATACTGTCTACCTGTTTCCTTTAATTGCGCCTGCTGCTATAATGTTAGAGGTGCGCGCGGTCTTTTCAAACTATTCAAGATAAAAATACTCTTCTCACTGTTGTCTAGTTCTGCGTTTATTTTCTCTGTGCCGTGTCTGTCTGTCTGTATTAATATCGGAAGCTTCCAATTGTTGCTAAACTTTTTGTTCCTTCTGTGCGATGTCTGAACTGTCATTATTCTAATGATAGTGACTTACGGTTTTGTCAGAGTTGTGGTTAATCAGCGCAAAGTAGTGTCTTGTCATTTCACTATACCTGCGGTATTTGACTTGTCCGCTGTATATTGATCGTCAGTTGGATCATCTTCTGAACTCAAGAGTGCATAAACACAATTCATGGTTTTTGATGTCAAAATTAAGAAGCAATGAAACATGAGTTGCGCAAGGATTGAAATGCTAATTGCAGTGGATGATATGCAAATTACAGAGCTGGCAGTTTTTTAGACACCCCGTATAGCTTGTTTTCATGTGATGTATCCTGGTGGGCTACTTCAACCTTCCGATCTTTATTTACGGCAAAAAAGTATGGGACCCTCTTTGTTTTAAGGAATTCCTCATGTGCACAATGGTGTAACGTATGCAGTAACTGCATCGAACACTCTATTGTGAAATGTCTATTCTTCAGCTATATACAGTGCATTCCTCTCCACAACGTGAGTTATCTCTGCCATACAAGGAAATCAGGCAAACTGAAAACACGTCAAAACCTGCTTTTATGGAAATCACTATTCGAAGAAGATATGTTACATCGATTATGACGTCCGAAATCAAATTCTGAAAGGGAGTTTAGAATATCAGCCGGCTGTGTTAACACGTTTAATGGATTAATTAAAAATCAACTCCCACTCAATGCTTCTAAGTTCCAAATTCCAGGTTTTCCAGATTACTGTACACGGGGATTGAAGTATCGAAGCTGGCTGTTACTGTTAATTCGCCGCAGTCAGCGGTGTCAACAGCATAAAGCAATATAACCAATTGTATTACGTCAGCGAAAACATTAGCTTCCTCAAAAATTGTTGCTTCAACAGGTCTGTGCTAGTTTTTGTGAGAATAGCGGAAGGAAGGTCCTGAATGCATTTGTTTAGTGAACAGCATTTACCAAGAATATGCTGTTGTTTTCCACATTTTTGATTTACTTAGCTTCGCTATCTGGTCAAGTACACTCATTTTGTGGTAAGTGACCGTTTGAAGGTATAAGTTAGATTTTTTGAGGATATACTCAACGAGAAGACATTTATCACCGGTATATAAATATAGTAAAACACGTTAAAAACTTGCAAATTCATGACGTTGTTTAAATATAACCACAGTTTGCTTTTTTCGTGTTCTCAACCAGCGGAGTGCAATCTAATAATCTGTCCTGAACTTATTCCTGCTTTGCTGGGGGATCAACACTTTTTAACTTACATTGTGCTGATATTACTGCATATTAGGTAATTCAATGTTTTGTTGTTGGAAAATGTACGCGCAAAGTCCATTTTATTGTCACAAGACAACAAGGTCATGATTTTAATTAGTTTTAAATTATTAGCATCCCCCAAAAACCACAAATATCTGAGCATCCAGAAATAGCACGTTGGCTATTTCTATAACCAAGAAATAACGGAGTTAGGAAAATGCGAAAATCTGGAATACTTAAAGCCTGAATGCCGAGAACTCGAAACACTAAAACCGGAATCTCCGGCGAAAACCCAGAATACTAAAATCCGGAATCCCTACAACCAGGGATACTATAAATTTCGGAATCTCGGCCAAGACTCAGAGTTTCTGTCTGTATTATTGAGAGTACAGACAACCGCCACTGACATAGGAGTACTGGATCTTAACATTGTCATTTAATAAGGTGAAGTTTCAATTACAAAATTGATCAACTAACATCTCTAGGGAAAGGCAATAGTATATATACCGGGTGCACTCCAGTTACGCGTTTTCAACACACAAATGCACAAAACTTTAAATCTTTCAACGATATATGCGCGTTATTTTTATTACTCAAAGTTCTGAGCAAATCATGTTTGCAATCGGCGTTGTGGGATCCAAGATCTGTCCAGGCCTATTCCTGCTTGGATGGCGAATAAACACTTTCTTTTAATTTGCGTTGCGCTGATTTAACTTCCTATTAGATTGCTTCAAGAATTGTTTTGGTTTAAAAAAAATGCGTGCAAAGTGCACTTCAGTATCAGAAGATAAAACGTCATGACTTCGTTTTAGAGACTTGGTGCTCTCAAAAGCACAAGAGAGTTTCCTTCAGTCAAATTCGCTGAAAATTCAAAAATTTTCTCAGAGGATCATGCCCTAAAAATTTTCTGGCTACCTTTAAAGATCAAACATGTTCATAATATTTTTTATCCCCTTCGTGGGACGTTACTTACGGCTGTTTTTGAATTCAACCTTAACGTAGCGTAACCCTGCGTATCTCTTTGTTTCGTGAGCAAAAGCTAATGATATGAGTACAACAAAAAATGCTACGGTAGGCTAGGAAAGCGGTCTTTAGTTCCTCTGTCAGAGAATTACTGGTGCCACCACCGTAAATGAATATACAAACATACCATGATGGCTATATTTTTAACCAGGAATGGGGGAAACTAAGAAGAAACAGAATTAGGAACGAAATTAAGGCGAACACACTTGCCTGAAAACGTTTCTTCAATAAAACGAGTCCGTGTGAACATGGTCCAAATGACACTCAAACTCAATGAATACGAATAATCTTTCGGTTTCGAAGTCATTTGTCACACTCTAATTGTCAAAGACATCCCAAATATATATGCAGAAAATGAAATAGTTATTTATCCCAGTGAATAGTCATTCTAAATTTTTCATATATCTTCATACGCTAAAAAACTATGAATTGTGTTAACTTTGCTGTTAAAGTGATAATTTTGGCAACTCATAATCCAAAGAAAAAATTTAGGTACTAGGAAACAAAATCTTTTTGTTTTAGGCCGCCATCTTGGATTTTTAGCGTTTCGAGGTGAAAACGCTTGTTTCCGAGCGCCTTTATTTTTGGAAACGTTTCCCCAAGAAGTGTCTGTTTTACTTAAAATAAAAACGCCCCAAAAAACCTCCGTGTGCACATGGTCCAAGTTGCAATCACGCTCAATAATGAATCATAAGTTTTCAGTTCGTCTTTGCTAATACACCTACTAGTTTGGTATACACTGCGTAAACTAGTGAATATCAGCAAAGAGCAAGCGCATCGGCTTCAAATTGGTGCTCTTCGTTTTTTCTAGCCAAGCCAAGCGAGGGCTTACGTGCTGATCTAACTCGAGCTGTTATTCGTTCCTCTGACTGGCTGAAACAGATCTACTTGGCGAACACAACCGAATTAAGCGCACCAAGATCTGCATCCGTGTTTACAACTCTACGACTTGCAGGCCATCGTTCGTACACCCTCCTTTCCGACATCAAAAACGGCGAAGGTTTGAACATTGAAGAAACTGTAAAAAATAGGCTAGATCAATTGAAAGCAAAAAATGGAGACTTATCAAGCATCGGTACTGGACATATGGGGCTTATTGTCCTTGGTGTTACAGCAATTTGTAGCAACCCCGAAGACTTTCATGGACATAATCTTGTTAACGAACTTCTTAACGGCTTCCCCAAGTTCAAAGAAACATCTAGTTTTAATACCTATTTTCAGTACAGTCTAGCCGTGATAGCGCTCTGCAACGCTGGTCAAAAAATACCAGATTCCTTTGTTCAAGAGTTGACAAAAGGTGCAAACAGAGAGATAAATGATAATTCAGTCGATACAAAAGCACTATTGCTCACTGCTCTGTCGTGTGTTTCAAACTCTACCAGGCAAAACGAAGTCAACTTAGCTTCACGAAGCCTCGTCGCGCATCTCTTGTCTAAACAAAATGCTACAACTGGAGCATTTGGAAATCAATATGCCACAGCATTAGTCGTTCAGGTAAGAGAAAAAATCGAAAATGC
Organism: Phenganax marumi; assembly: GCA_025400095.1. NCBI lineage: Eukaryota > Metazoa > Cnidaria > Anthozoa > Malacalcyonacea > Clavulariidae > Phenganax > Phenganax marumi. Next base: position 8,773 of record JAODVM010447268.1, read on the forward strand.
ATGTGGCCCCGCAATGGTCAATAGACAATTCCTATTAAAGACCGAATTTCGATCTCGGCAAAAAGAAGTAAATTCATCTACTCACCTGAAAAGAGCACATTAGATGTTGTAAAATTGCAAAGTTTGGCGGCGAAAGGTTGGAAAATGCAGGAAAAATAACCCTGCGAAATTTGAAAATTTGGTATTTTTTTATTATGTGCGAAAATTGTTACTATATTTGACCCGAAAATGACCCGAAAATGGTAAAAATTTCCGCGCGCGATAGAAAAATAAACGAACTTTCCAAATTTCGCAGGGCTGTTTTTCCCGCATTTTACAACCTTTCGTGATCAAACTTCTCGATTTTACTACATTTAATATGTTCTTTCCACCTGCGCAGATGAATTTACTGTTCTTTGCCTGGATTGAAATTTAGTCTATGATGGGAATTGTCCATTAAGGAAGATTGTCTGGAAGCTCAGCAAACGTCAACCACTACCGGAGGAATTAATTTAGTTTCACTTGATGTGTGACATATTAAGGGGAATGAAGCCATTCTTCTACGTTTGCACATTGAAAAAGTTATCAAAGTTAAACATTTCTTTTGAAAGCTATAGCTAGGCTTGCCAATAATTTCTCTCTATTCACAACAGTCAAGCTTCCAGTCCCCATCTCTTTCTGATCATGATAGTCATGTTTGACTTTGTAAACCATCTTTTTCCATTCACTATCATCAATCTTCTGGACCATATTCTATCCCTGATGATTTACAAACTAGCTAGTCAGCAGTTCATTCCAAATTGTTCAATTCCAGGCCCTGCAAGCGGCTCGCATTCACTCCAACATTTATCTCTGTGATAAAGCAATGAGAAATATTTTGTCATACCAAGATGAAAAAGGCTCATTTGGGACTATTTTGGCAAATATCCAAATAACTCCAGCACTGTTGGGGGAGTCTTTGATAAGTTTGAGGAGATACGCCTGTCCAATAGGTAGGAAAAAAGAACAAAGAGATTATACAGGTTTCATTTCTTACAGTTACTTGATTTTGGCTCTTCTTATTATCACTATTTTATCCCACTGACTAGCAATGCGCCAAAGTGCCCAACTTGTATATAATAAATAAAAAGGTCCTTCTCCAGTGCCACATGATATGTACAAGCTTTCAGGTTATCCGTTAACTGAACTTATGTGTTCCTTATTGTACAGCACCATCAGCGACATCTCCCATCGAGGTAAAGTTATCTTACATTGTTATATTCAGCCTAATCCTCTCCATGTCGCCGATGATTGGCGATTGGGATAAAAACAAACTATTTTTGTGCTACAATTGAATTTGATAGTTGTCGACAACATTTGAAGCGTTTATCATAAGTTTCTGAAGTCGCAAAACTCTGATCGCCGACTGTCGGCGACATAAGAAGGTTTAAACCTCATCTAATGTTCTTCACATCGCCAGTGTTTGGTGACCCGCAAAAAGCGAACTCCTTTTCATGCTGCAGTTAAATTGGATAGCCGACTGTCAGTCTGTCAGCGACATAAAAAGATTCATTTATTCTGGTTTACGTATAGACAGCGATGTCAGGCAAGCTTCCTGATAGAATGTAACTACGGGTGAATAAAGTCTTGGTCTTTCTGAATCAACTTTCCATTCATAATCCTTTAAATGACATGCGAAAGGGAAAATAAGATTCAAAGAGTAGCAGGAAATGGAAATATAGTAGCAAATAAGAGGGACGCAGCCCATGCAGCCTGAGGAAGGTATAAAGTGGGTTGAAATTTAGGTGTACCATTGAGTTCTGTACGCTCAGTAGCGCGGTGTTGACTTTTTAACTGCACACGCCTTTCCAGCAGACGATAAATTCGTGTGCTTCTGAACCAAGGCAAGCTCCACTCTTCCTGTATAGTGGATCAATATTTCACCCCATACCGTAATTCTGCTGAGCAGAGAAGAGCGAGCGCATTTTAGAATAGATTACGTTTTCGATAATCAAGAAAGTTGGAAGAGCGCCGACGACATCTGCGTAGTCTATTCCTAAACCAGATTTTTACTCGGGCTACTTGCAAATTTTCGAAAATCGTTTCAATATCCACTTGTCAAGAAAATCTTTTACGCCGTGTACTCAAATAAGACACTTCTTCCACCAGGCGAATTTGTTCGTGCGAAAACTAACCTGGTAACGTGATTGACTCGTACGCGTTTTCGAATTTTTCGCGACAAATGATTTTGCTAATGAATCACTTTTCAAGATTTAATTTTCGCTTGAAAAAATTCGGGTAGTGGAAACGAGCTTAACAAGAAGTGAAATCGTACATCAACAAAAAAAGGTTCTTTGTTGTTCCAAAAGTAGAGTTGGCAAGATAAACTCGTTGGAATTTCAAAACAAGTTAATTCTTATGAACATTAGTTTAGGGGTACACCACGACTTTTATTATTGCAAAGCTTTTGGTTCGTTCATCAGTGCAACTAACTTGAAGAGATTCATACGTCCTTTCTACATCACAACTGTAGTGACCTGTTTGCTTGCGCTTTTGAATTGTTTTTCTTAAAGCCTGCAGCATATGCAAGACAAGGATCTAACTAGATCTTAATTTTTCTTTTTCTCAGATGATCGAGGTTCAAGTACAGCTAATTTTTGACGTGACAAATCCAAGAAGAATTGAACCAGCTGTGTTTGTAAATGTAACAGAAGGCTCAACAGCGAAGACGATTTTGGATTTGGCCAAATTACAAAACCGTTGCTACACAGCGCAGTACAAAAAAACCTCATTTGGTCATTCTGTTAAGAGCATATGTAATGCTGCCTCTGAGTGGTCGAAAGGTCATCATTGGCTTATTTATATCAATGGTCGTTCCTCGCAGTACGGAGTCGACGGCCTCATACCCAAAAATGGCGATATCATTACATTCAAATACAAAAAAATATCGCTTTACTAGAAAAAAGCGTCAACGTAACGAGCCTTTTCTTTTAGCACAGCATGATTAACTCCAGCGTTCTGCTATTCACAAATCTTAGACTGACACCCAGGGATTTTTTATTCGGTGAAATTCTACTGTGTATTAATTGTTATGGAATTTTAGCTATAGTTTTATAAAGGTACATCTGTCATTTATCTTACTACATGAAAAAGTGATTACTCTAATTATCAATGTTTTCTTACGAGCCCAATGCAAATTGTAATTCGTGCCGAAACATAGAAGGATAACTTGTTTAAATTTTGGACCGACGAATACGAACTATTTCGTAGCGAACAACTACTAATTTTTGGCGGCTAATAAAAGCTATTACAGTAACCCCTTCTGTTACAAACAAACTGTTATCGTAGTGGGCCATTCCTGATGTCATGCATGCATTACTTTATGATATGTCTATCCAGTAGAGCTACACGACGCGACTTATTTATTCGCTCTTGGCGTATTTACTCCACAAAATCACTTATCCTAACTTATGCTTATTGACAAAAAGCGAGATATATCCGCAAAAAGAAAAACCTGCTGAAAAACTGTTAGGAAAAAGTATATCCATTTGCGTGTTTTGTTGGTAAACTTTACAACAAAGAGTTTTACATACTTTGCAAACTGATCAGTTCAAATGTTGAAACTTGGATCCATTGTTTGAACAGGTTTGTCACATGGAGAAAGCAACATTTTTTCAACGTCGAATTTCACTCACATCGGATATAAAAAAACCCTGGCTTACGGCTTACCCCGGCGCTGTTATTTTCAAATACCGTGCAATAGCTACATACATTCTGCACTAAATATAGGTGTTTCAGAAAACGATATTGTGATTCTACAACATCATGTCATGCTACAGAAATGTACCAGTGCTAAAGTCTGCTGATCAACTTTTATATTCGTCTTTCTCTAGGCCCCGTTTACACGGTGGTATACCGGATTCGTATGGTCACGACATCAAAATCAGCAGTTTCGAGGCCAGTTTAGCTCACGAATTTATGATAGTGTTGCTGAACTTAATAACAACTATAATCCTAGAAAAAGTTGTTGAAACACGTAAGTATAAGCGTCAGTGTCGATACCGTGACCATGTTAACGTACCGTGTAAACGGGGCCTTATACTGCACATGGCAAAATTGCGTGCAGAAAAGCATAGCTATATAAGACTTTGTGAACAAATCTGCTTTTATCGTTAACGGCTGCAGGTACAGCCTGTTTCACTTTCGAATATATTCGCACGAAGCAAATTTGGTCTTTGCTTTGAACGATCGACTGAAACAACCAGGGTTCAAGACGAAACAAACTGCCGATTCGCCGACACATTGAGTGTTTGATGGAAAATGTCTCTACATTTCACGAACTATGACGCAGGGTTCGTTTAAAAGTTTAAAACCCAAGGATCTTTCATCAAGTTTTCAAAGTAGTATTTATATCGTGCACAACGATTTAGCAAAAAACGGGCAACGCGTTTCTTGATCGTGCACCTGAAAGCCGAGCCATTAGAGAACTTACTGACATTAATTCAAATTTTATGTTGCGATGGTTTAAATCCATTTCAAGAAGTTTGGTTTTCAAGCTCCAGCCAAGTCAGACTCAACGAAAGTTGTAATTTTCATGGTATTGATTGCAGCAGTGTGTGTAGCATATACGAAAGTGTGCTATAAGTCGAACGAAGAAAAATTCTAGACTCTAACTTTTCATGAATACGCTTTCATTTAGGTAACGCTGTGCATTGCGAATAGCTGTCAACATTTGTTGTTATTTTTTGCAGAGCATATTCAATTACTGACTTTACTGCCATAAAGTCAGGTTCAACCATTCAATGGGTTTAACCAGAGCAATAAAACGCACTGTTGGGCTTTTGATTTGTTGGCTATTGTTCTTCCTCTGCCTCACAGCCTTGCCCAAAAACTTCCAGGAAAAGGGGCATACTTAGCGCAAGTCTAACGTGTATACATACATTGCACAGTAAATGACAAGCAAAATATGGAAACATCATGTAAATTTGCAAAAATATTGAATAATACATAAGTACATAAGACAAAGCCATATAAAACTTGCTAGCATTGACAAGCGCATAATTCAAGTCCCTACATCATATCTTGCATTATCTTTTAAAGTACGTAGCATATCAAGTGCAACTTAACAAAACGTATCTCAAAGGGTTAATATACATTGCACATACTTGCAAAACGCAGCAACGAGCAAAACCAAAGCAAGGTATCTTGCCATCATGACCTTGCAGAACTCTCCGTAGCGAGATAATACAAACAATGCAACAACTGGAACGTGTTGAATTCATTTTATATCACTGACCAAACTGGAAATACGTCATGGTGTGTCACGTTTTTGAAGCGGAAGTATAGGAGTGTCAATGGAAAGTCATCTTTATGCGTCCTTTTTCTTTCGTGAGATTGTCGGAACTGGAAAGCTTTCGACAATTTTTAATCAGTGAATAGAAGCGTTTCGACTTTCGAGGCGCGTTTCACGTCAACGAAAATGTTAATTACACCATTTACCTTTCATTAAGCAAGAATAGAATTTCAATAATATACTGCTGTACTTTCATGAATGCAGATAGGAATTTCAGTATTAGAATATGCGCAAGTCAATAAGCGTAAAAGAATATTCAATAGCAACAGTTTGATCGGTCATGGAAAATTCTGAAATTCATTAAGCAAGTATAGAAATTCAACAAGAATACATAGAACATTCAAAAACACAAATGGCGATTTCATTTGAATAGAATGAACATTCAATTACAGAAGAATGTAAGTTCATTATTTTTATAATTGCAAATGTGCCCGCGGAAAGATTTGACTTGAACAATATGCAGTCTGTTTGGATACACAAGCTTATTAAGGTCGCTGAACGTAAGGCCTAGGTCAAACGTAGCTCTTTTCATGCGCCGAACCTAATGCAAATGAGCTCAGACAAAGACTTTAGGCATTTGCATTAGGTTCGGCGCATGAGAAGAGCGACGTTTGACCTAGGCCTAAGAGAATTAAACAAGAGAAGCGGATTGTAAGAGAAGTTTATGTACAAACAGAGTTCTCTTGGCAAAAGCTTAAGAATATGCTCAAGCCGACTGAGTTAGACTTGTGAGCTGTTTGTGCGTTAACGCAAAGGATGGTCGAACATCGTTTAACTGCGAAGAGTTAATCGGCCATCATTTCAAACATCTCACAAGTCTAACTCAGTCGGCTTGAGAAAATTCTTAAGCTTTTCCCAAGAGACAATATATACACTCTGCACATTCAACGTGGAATGAGCCTGCCTGCAATTTTGCCAGATTGATAGCATAGGTAGCCCAACTATGAGTATGCCGTCTATACACTTATTTCTATAATATTTATCTTGAAAATTGCTAAAGATAATGAAAACCTATCTTTGAATGTCGTAGTCCGTCTTTCAAGTCTTACTAATACTTTGCGTATTGTGTTCTCATCAACGCCACTATACTGACTATACTCTGACGCACGCAGTCATTGTATGTATATCTACAAAGCGGGACAGTTTTATTAAAAAGAACGACATGTATTACAAACTGGGACAATTTTATTACAAACTGGGACAGGTATTGCAAGCAGGACAATTTTACTACAAATCGAGACAGGTATTACAAAGCAGGACAGTTTTATTACAAACCGGGACAGTTTTATTACAAACTGGGACGTTTACTACAAGCTGGTCCTTAACACACAGCAATTGACCAGAAAACTTACAAGCATTGAAAAGCGCATATTTCATGTCTTCATATTACTTCATTTCATCAAATTCATATTACGAAGTGTGACACAGATGTTACAAACTGGGACAATTTTATTACAAACTGAGACAGGTATTACAAAGCAGGACAGTTTTATTACAAACCGGGACAGTTTTATTACAAAACCAACGCAAGGTATCTTGCCATCATGATATTGCAGAACTTTCTATAGCCAGATAATACAAACAATGCAACAACTAGAACATGTTCAATTCATCACTCAACAAAATATATCATACTGAGTCATGTTCTTGAAGCGAAAATAGGAGTGTCAGTAGGATGCCATCTTTATGTGTGCTGTTTTCTTCAAAAAGATTATTGGAATTGGAAAGCTTTCAACAATTTTTAATCAATGAATGGGCGCGTTTCGAGGCCCCCTTCGCGTCAACGAAAATGTTAATTAAATGCACAATTTAGTGAACGTCGAGATCATTAATGATCATAAAGGAGTGGACACGCTAGGCGTCACAGTCGTCATTAGAGACCTTTAGCTTGGCGTTCACGGAACACCGATAACCGCAAACGGCAAACTTCATATCGTATTGGCAAGGCGATTTCTATAGCTTTTCGAAGATAAATCGCGTTTTTGCATCAAACTAAAACATGACTTGACTACGTTGATGAGTTATGGATTTAAATCAACTGTGAATGCAATTTAAAGTTTGCCGTTTGCGGTTAGCGGTTTGCAGTAAAGGTGGTGCTAAAGGTCTCTATTTCGCCGAGACGCAACGCGGCGCTGCCACAATTCCCCTTGTGTATTTCACAAAATGTTTTTGAAATCCTGTCGCTGCGATAGAATTTCTGGGTTGCAACACGTCACACAAAATCAAACTGGTTTGATTTCGGGCGTCGTGTCGCAACGACAAAACATTTCGCAGCAAAGTAACGCCTAGTGTGTCCATACCTTAAGGAAACGATGTTCTTTAAATGGCAATTTTTACTTCCACCGCAAGAACAAGCGAGGAAACAAAGACTTCCTGTGACGATTACTAATACAAAGCGAGAAGAATTTGTTTGAATTCTCTTCCGTTCTGCCTTCACTTTACCTTGGATTCCTCTGCTTATGGTTGAGCTTACATATGTCGATCCTTCTATCGTACTCTTCATTGCGTTGATTTGTTTTGCATTCTGTCTTACCTTATAGCTACGCTTACGTGCAGGTGAAAAATAGGCTTGAATGGGACATATTTTATCTCATAATTCTTTTTCCCGGAAAATTGTGATTAACTAACGATTCAGGGTTTTTCTTTGCGTTTTGGTCGGCAATAGCCGACAACACCCCACACTCTAAATCAACAGTTATACCAACATTGACAACGTAAAAATTAACTTAAAATGAGTGCATAACGATTTCACAAAAATTCTTTTATCATGTAGCTATGCTCAGAACAATTTACTTTTGCAACTGTCCAAACCATTATTTTTGGCACGGTTCAAAAAGGTTAATTTAAGCCGTGTTTACGTATACCTAACCTACGGCCGACCTAAAGCAGTTGGTCTTGTGCTAAGACTAACCTACGACTGGCACCATGTTGGCTGAAATTTGAATAAAAGTAAACAACATCTTTTGTCAAATTCATTCAAGATGGCGTCGATTACGTTAACATGCGCCCCACTCATATAGGGATGAATATCGCTTATTCATCTCAATGGCACCACCTATAGCATTGTTCAAAGAATAAAGTGTGACTATGCCTAAAAATATTACGCCTTTTGCCAAATACAAATTATAATCTGAGTAGAAGTAGGTTTTAAGATTGCAACGACGTACAGAAATTATATTTGATCACTGTTTGGTCAACGTATTTTATTCACAAACATGAGTACTGACAATTGACTCAATCGTGATTTGTGAAAACTCGATGGGAAAATGTTCAAAAAAAGATAACTTTTTATTAAAATGTTTAATGATGATACAAACGATTATATCAGCTTGAGAACATAGTGCACAAAACTGAGCTACATAGATTTTGCTACAAAGATACATATATTTCAGACGTCCATTGTCATGATATTCATCATTTTCATTTTTCCTTGCGTCTACAAGCATTCAGCTTTCTCCTTATCGTATTGATCTGCTTCTTCATTGGTTTTCCAGTCCATTTGAAAATGGTTGTGCCCGAATTCAAAACGACCATTACCTTTTTCCCTTCTTGTTTGAAATAGTTGTTTTGACCAATCACAATCGACGCTTTTCTGTCATGAATTTCATCGCATGGACAAAATTCAGGGATCTGGTATTCCAAACCACTTTTATATTCCTTTGAAGTCATTATTTTGCTCGTCTCTGAGTATGCCTTTTTTACTTTGAGCATGCCTTGGGACGACCGCATTCGAGTTACTAGTAGGAAGTTGAAAGTAAGAATTAGAATGTCGACAATGATAAACCTATCACACAAGAGTGTAAAGGTTGGTTTCCACTCAGGAGAATTCAACTCAGGATTGGAACGGATAGGAAAGTTTTCTTTGTCTCAGGGTCTCTCAATCTCAACTAATGGCTTTAACACAGAGGAAACTTTCCTGTCCGTTTCAATCCTGAGGAGAATTTTCCTGAGTGGTAAAACTATCAAGCAAGAAAGCAAACCACTGCATAGTACTTGGCGCGCTCTCTTTAATTAACGTGCAAAATGAATTGTGTTCTTGTCTGTACACGCACGCAACTTTGACTGTTTACTTGGTCAAATGACGCAAGCAACTTAATTTAAAAGAGACGTGTGATTACGAAAAAGTCTGCTTTGCACTGATGACGGTCTGGACTTACGGACCGAAAGCTTTGCATAAATAAATTTACGTGGTGTTTCCACAAAAGTTTATAATAGCTAATGATGGGTTATTTCAAATGTGGAATTTTGCATGGGTCGAATGTATCTAGAACAGAAGAGAATAAGCGAAGCTGCCCTCATTATGCATTGTCTAGATTGCGTTCGACCCATGGAAAATGAAACCTTTGAAGCAGGCCCTAGAATATCGAACATAGCAATTAAATTGCGAAAAATGGTAATTAGAATATTTGACCATCAATGGAGAATACACTTTAGACTAATTTTTGACTTAGGAAAAACGAAGGAAATCAGTAACCACAGCTAGAAAGAAGTTACTAAAATTAGTAAAATCTCAAAGTTTGCCGGTCGCGAAATGTTGTATAATACAGAAAATATACACCTGCAAAGTATGTAAATATTGTATACTTTTTTTACGTGCGGAAATTGTTAACTATGTATACAAATTTCCGCACGTAATAAAAAAGTATGCAAAATTTGCCAAATTCGCAAGGCTATATTTTCTGTATCCTACAACATTTCGCAAACAAACTTTACAATTTTACTAATTTTCGTAAGCTATTTCCGCGAGTTTATTTTTCACTGCCTAGATGAAAAATTAGTCTAACGTGTATTACTGTGCATTCGAATTCAAAAATGAATTAAACTGCTACAGAATATTAAGTACAATTAGAACGTCGATAATCATGACGTTAACAATAGAGTGTCAAATATCGAGCTAGGTTAATTGTATTAGGAATGTAGTGAAAGATAACATTTCAAGTTATCCACGATTACCCATGTTATTGCAAACTGACTTTTGTTAATGAGAGTTCAATTAATATTTCTAAATATCATAGGCTTCTTACCAGTGCTGTTGCACTGCACAGTCGCTTTGATCAAATCTTCCGGGTCTTCTAAAGTCACACATCTTGGGCACTCTGTAGCGACTAAGATACAATGGAAAAAATTGATTTGTTATCGATTTCAAATCACTTTTCACTGAAATAGTCGGAACTTTGTTGCGAACTTGGCAAGTTCGTTTACAAGTTCAAATGTTCGTAATGAAAGTCAGAAACAGTTTGTAGACAAGGTCTCCGATTAGTTATTGGTTGCTTACAAAAGTACGTAGCTAATCAAATGCTTAGGATAAAAACCAATTTCAGAATTCATTATAAACACTTGAACTAGGAAACGAATTTGCGAAGTTCGCAACAACATTGATTGATTGATTGAAGTCTTTATTAAAATATATAGCCACAACAAACGTGTAACTTTACATGAATTGAAGTACTAAAAACATTTCAAACATTTCAGCGAAAAGTAAGTAGTGAGCTGAAATCGACTGCAACTAATGCAAACATTCAGACAAACTGACAAAGTATGCAACGCAAAGTGCATGCGGTGAATGTTTTTAGCGGTATTAGGATACACGCAAAGCGGTACGAAGGCAGTAAATCAGCGGTACAAATATAGATAATCTTATTTCTTATACTTACTTTTGTTTCCATAACATTCATTTTCCCCAATCTTGTACATTACTTTGGCTTGACTTTCTGTAAAAGAATTTCAAAAACATATATCAGTGCTGCACCTCACAAGCTGGAAGAAAAGAGTGCCATGATTACATCGCCACTCTATTACTTTTGAGATGGCAGTACATTTTTGTAAATTTAACTATTGTTCATTTTTACCTGGTTCATAGTAATCGTACACCTTAATCACAGCAGGTTTAAGTTTCTTTACCAAAGTATCTTGATGAATATCAATTGAGAAACTGATGTCCTTGATCTGCAGAGAAAACACACACCTTAAAAGTGTAACTTCATCACTATTCTACTCTTTAACGCGGTTAGCAGGGCACTTCATGGGCATCGCAGAGCCTCAGATTTTGTTACTGCTTACGTCTAGGTCTTAGAAATGCGTATTATACCCAATGACCTCATTTGTATATAATGCATGTATTTGCTCAAAAATACCATTTAGTCATTATGAGATCCATAACCTAGGTCCGTGACGAACATAGAATCTTCTGATTAGCTAGGTGCTAGGACGTCCGTATCACAACAGTACGGACCTCGCCGGGTCCCACCAATACAAACAAATGAGCACCATAAATATTTATGAAAGCATTTCAAAAACTTGGAAAACAGTGATAACCTTATGTGGAATTGCCTGAGATAAAGATGGCCGTAGGGAGTGTGAATTTTATTACCCTGAAGGGAATGGCCCCGGCACTAGTCCGTGAGTTTTTAATGCAAACGAAAACAAAAGTTCAAGTCGTAGCTAATGAGTTATGGTTTTTGACTGGCTTTACCCCAAAAAAATAAGATATTTGCCGGTTAGGTCCGCCCAGACTTGAAAAATACTTCCCTCAGTCTCGGAAGCTTCCCTCGACCTACGATCACGGGCCAATTTTAAGACCGCGAGAAATCTTTTCCTAGTACGGGAGCTCGCATCCGGCAAATACCATACACATTCTTGTTTATCTTAACAACTTATGTTGAATAACAAGAGCGAACGGTAAGAATGTGAGGCGGACTAGGGGCCACTGTGCCTCATACTTTTGAACCCCAACACTAATAGTCTAGATTGGTGAACAATCGTATAAGGGGTGATTTATAGTAAAAGAGAAAGTATTGATTACCCCTGTAGAAAACACCGAATAGTGTATTGAAAAAGAGGCGCAAGCCAAGACGTTCCGCTCACTTTGAGGTCGTCCATAGACCAGTAAAAAACAGTCTCGTAGTTTATTTTATAGCTTCAGTGCTTCTTAAACATACTTGTATTTAGAGAAAAAATCAACGAGAAATTTACGAACGCTTATTGGCGTGGTATCTATGTACACTAGAATATGGTGCTGCAGCCTTCATCTGTTTGCTTATGAATTATTCATGGTCTGAGTAGAATTATCAATGGTATGACTTATTGATATATCAGGTATTTGATACAAAATTGTTTTCAGAGAGAGCTGCAAAGCCAACAACGAAAAGTGCTGACTGAATGCATTACAAGTAGAAGAACAAGTTGACTTTCAATAGATGTATGCAGTATCTTCTAATAGGGGATTTTTCATCTGTGATATTCTTACCTCATCAAAGTAGAGCATCACATTCTGTCCGTCAATATCATAACGTTTGAAGTTCAAGTTTACGTCGTTTCTCAGCTAAATAAGTGAAAACATCGATTAGGTTGACATTGGATTTAAAGGTCGACGCTAAGTTTTAGGTTAGGATTAAGATTAATTAATAATTATTTCAAAGATGATCCTACTTCTTCAAGGGATTCTTCTCTCACGCTGAATCCTGTCACAAGTTTTACATCAACAACAGCCATGTTTGAAACATCTGCCTTGAGCCACCTTCAATAGATATCGTGACATAATGAGCCTTTGTCTTAGTATTCTCAAACTACGTGAAAAAAACTGGTCTAGCGCTTTGTTTTCAACAAACTTTTTGGTGTTTCAAACACTAGCAATAAACGCGCTTTCTCGGTTTTTTCCCTCTTGAATTGTACTTTTTTCCTTACTTGATGCTGTTTGTTAGCCTGTATCTGTCCACTAGTAGTGAAAATATACATAGATATCGCAAACTGATAAACATTATACAAGTCTTACGTTGTTGTGATCTCCAATTTCAATGGACTGCATGGTGTACTTGCTTCATCAGGACTTGAACGTCTTCGTCGAACATTAACTGTAATATCAAATGCTGGCTCTTCTTTTGGTTCAGGAACATTGTATTTCACTGATGCCTAGAGGAATGAGATGGTATTTTTAGCTACATCGTAAGCAAAGTAGTGACGTTTTGTGACTTACAATGCTTTTTGCTTGGCTAATTTTCTCCTGGGATAGCTCTCTCTCTAAGCATATAGTCCTCAAAGGCGAGCACTTCTTTCAGACTGACAATGAATGTGAACCCGAAAGTGTTCGCATTAGGAGGAGTTTACTGATTCTATTATTTACCTGTATCAAAGCACATCCCGTACCATTGCCTGAAAATTCCAGTTTACCAGGAATGATCTTGGGTGGAAGTTCTACAGTTTGCAATGTTAATTTATTTTCCTTCGTGATTACGAAATCATGATTGTAGTAATTTTTCATGCTCAACGATCCTCTGAGCTGACTTGACCTGAAGTCTGCGTTGTTTCCGAATGCGCGGCCAGCGAACTCTGAAAGCGCTTGTAATGCGATGCAAGTGTCCTGCACGACAGAGATAAAACAAGATATTTCTTCTAAGCTTCTAAGCCCTTATGTTATTCTACTCTGTCTAAACCAGACGACTCAACTCGACAAGACCTAGAAAATTTCCTCAACGAGGTAATAACAAGAATACTAGAAGTCTTACTTGTGTCGATGCAAAACCACCGTATGAGTTTCTTTGTTTTGATAACCATCGAATGATGTCCATAACTTCATCAGTCGCTACTGATTGATCATCATTTTGATGTAATATTGAGAGTAAAGCATAACCTGTCATTTCTACTTCAGCTGATGATGGGTAATAATAATATCCTCTCGTAGGCTTGCGCTTGTTTTCCGTCCAGTACATCTGGTCACCTGAACGATGAGAGAAATTTCATGAAAAAAATTGATGAAAAATTTAAATCTGTTGATCAATTTTGTCGTAAAAATGTTTGACAAGAAGCAGTATATCCTCTTTTACCGTTCTTGACCGCTTTCTTTTTCAATACTTTCATCATTTTCTCAGC
>JAODVM010447379.1:0-22929 GCA_025400095.1 Phenganax marumi
AATCCTAAGAAACGCCAGACTGACTTATGAAGAATTATTGACAGTTGTTGTCGACGTTGAATGTGTTTTAAATTCGCATCCCCTGACTTTTATATAATCTGAAGACATGGAACAGCCACTCACCCCGTCACACTTGATGCTAGGAAGGAGACTTCTTTCGTTCCCTGATGATGTTGTGATCAACGAAGAGCAGGAGGATGAAGTTGAGATCTTATCTAAAAGACATCATTATATTACGTGTATTTTGTCTCATTTTTGGAATCGTTGGAAGCGTGAATATGTTGTCGAACTTCAAGAACATCATAGAGAGTCAAAGAGCAATTCAAACAGTTTGCCCCAAATTCAAGTCGGGGATATTTTGATCGTGTTAGAAGAAGGAAAGTCTAATCGGGGAACATGGAAACTTGGATGTGTAAGGAGCATCCACCCCGGAAAGGACGGTTATGTACGAGGAGCTACGGTGGATGTGTCTAGTAATGGTAAACGTATCGCTTTGAGAAGGCCATTGACAAAATTATTTCCTCTAGAAGTCCAAGATACTGTCGGTGCAGCTGAAGAAATAACAGTTGATTCAACTGCGGAGCATGAAAAGGGACCAAGACGAAAGGCGGCAGTAGAAGGCGAACGACGAAGATGGGTTATCAATCAGCGATATGGAGAACTAGATCTTGCATTGGAACGCTGATCGAGGGGGGAAAATGTTCGGATTTTATGACCGGATTTATGTTACCAGAACAGATCTGTGTTGATTTAATGTTAAAATTTTAGCGCATGAACGAAAAAACGCTCAGTGAGCGAGCCTCATGGCGAGGAAGGAAAGATTAATATTTTATGTTTTATTGTTATTATTTTATGATTAATGAGTAGAATAAATAAAAGAAAAAATTCACAGAGTGCAGAGCCTAGAAACAAGCAAAATTCTTACATCTGCCACCGGGCCTGCTATCCCAATCCACAGTGTTGTATACATTTCCAAATCTGTCCAAACCTAATTAAATTTGAATTATATAATACCATCATACTTTTGTCAAGTTTCGTTGATGTAGATAGATTGATTAGCTATACAAATTATACATAATAGGTGGTTTAATTGTTGCAACATGATTGCCATGTTGAATGAACTTATTGCTAATGAGAGAAAACCTGTGGATGATATACCTTCATTTGCAATTGCGAACACATTTGAAATGACGGACACCAGTCACTTTGTTTTCAATGTTTGGTGCTTCCAATAAGCACCTACAATCAATTGTAGTATAGATATTTACCTTTCCAGTTTAATACTTTAATTTTCAGTTTCTCCCATGCTTCTTTGGTTACGTTCTTGATTGCTTTTGATGAATCACATGGTTTTCTGCAATTAAGAATGCAAACAATGTCCGTAGAAGTCATTTTTCACATCATGAAAACACAGTGTTGAATAAAATATGTAAAAATGCCTATTTTTGAAAATCTAATTTATTCAAAACGGCCACCAATGGAATTTTTAAAAGTTTTCGCTTTACTGATTGTTCCCCGTCATTTCCAGACTGGCATAGGAGCTTATTTTGAGCAAAATGCCACAACGAACAAAAACAATTTGTCAAATGTCACTAGCCAAAGGTTGGTCACGGGACCCAGGCTTTTCACTTTACTAACTTGCAATTATTTGGTATTCTGGATTGTATAAAAGAACATCCACAGCTTTTGGAACCTGTATTTACTGAATCATTGGTTTTCAAGCTTACTCCTGACCCTTTTCTAAAACAATATGCTGGGTAACTTCAGTAAACATGGTTCAAATGACAAATTGGTGGAGACTGATGTTTACAAATACTTCACCGACTTCATTGAATGTTGTGAATGTTCTGGTATGTTGGCAGTAAATCAATACAAGCAATAAACCATAAAAAAAGTTTGTCTAAAACTCTCGCTCTTTCCGTTTGTAGATAATAGGGATCAAGATGTGCTAACAAAATTATTCAAGTTCATTACTGGTGCCAGCTCCATTTCTCCCCTTGGTTTACCTAAAGAAATTACTGTTAAATTTAAGCATGATTGCTCAGAAGAATGCAAGTTCAGACCAAAAATTTCAATGTGTGATTTTAGTATCACATTTCTAGTGCACTACTCTGGTCCTAACGAATTCAATAAATATTTAGAGTCAGCCATGGTTGAAGGAATTGATTTTGGGAACTTGCAGAATTTGTAGAAAGGGGATACATGACCTCATGTAACAAAAATCAGCAATAATTTGCTGTTCTCATGAACTTCTATTCTCCACAAAGTAGCTTTATTTGTTGTTTTACTATGGATGTTCATCAATTTCGTTGAAAATTAATTGTAAATTCAAGTTTCATTTAATTTAAATGTTATATTGATTAATATTAGACAATGTACAGTCTAGACAGGCAAAGAAATGCACAACAAGGTTTGGAAGGTATTAAATGCCTGCTCAGCATTGGTGCGATATTGAAAGCTTTCATTTTCCATGACATAATGAAAACAGTCTTGATAAGTATTTTCTTCATTGTCTATGGTGTACTGTTGTTCCATTTCAGAAATTTAAGCACGTTGTAACTGCCTGCGAATTATCTACACCTCCTGATCGCTCAGGCAAATAGAAAAGAATGTTTGGTGATCCAGAGACACAGTCATGTCTTTATGGCCTAGTGTAATGAGAATGCCAGCATTCCTTAAATTTTTGTATGTCATCATTTAGAATGCGGTAGAAGCAAAACCAGAGACATTCCCTTTGCAACTCACTTTCAAGATCCACGACCCCTGAACTGACCATATCCTTGAAAAGATAGATCCACAAGTCTGGAATGCTTGCTGCCATGCAATGCTATTTTCATAATGATTGTACTGACAGTTTTGCTGAGGAGAGGGCTCACCAATATGGTACCTCAACCAGAAACCGGAGGATTGAAAATTTTTGGTAGCATTCCAGAAAGCATAGAATCTTTCAGTTATATCAATCAACACCAGCATGGATGGGGAAGCCGAATAGCTACAACTTGTCATACCCTTGAACAATTTTTTAAGTTTCAGGTATTAATTTTGCATTGATATAGAAGCTATAACAATAGGAAAGTTGAAATATATAAGCTAAACACACCGTCAACATGCCAACGATAGTTTGGTCCTGATGACAAGTATGTTCTTCTTAATCTCCTAGACTTTCGGGTGTTACTTGCTTCAGGATCCAGTTCCCTCAGTATATCAGCTACCATTCTTCTAGGAAGGTGAATGTTGTGAACATGTCTTAGAGCATGCCAAATTGAATGATATGACTGTACACAAGCATGGTACATTTAAAATTTAACTAGGTCCCGTACCTGTTCAACATGCACTACGTCGTCTTTCTTCTTTAAACCATACCTGTGAAGATGCCTTTTCAGGGTTCGCAACTTATTGAAATACCATGATGTTTACGAATGAACTCCAGGATGACTTCATAAGAAAAATCACAATTGAAGTAGTATTCTATCTGTTCTCTTTCGATGTCTTTAGTGAAAGTAGACATTTACATTCAATTATATACATCTTTTGTTATCAACTTGTTTTGCATCAATACCAGTGATAATAACTGTTAACCCTTTGTTTGCTTGAGAAAGAAAAATCTTGCACTTTTTGTCATCTTTTTAATATAACCCTAGAAATAGTACTAGGTGAGAAAATATGAAGTCAACTTTGCTCCAAATTATATTGTCATGGTTACAGCGGACATGGGACTTTAAAGTCCTGTCAGGTAATAACAGTTCATGTAAGTGTCCAAAGTGAAAAAGTATTAATTTTATCAATTTAGAGGAGCATAATATATAGCAATATGGGAAGTTTAGAGTTTGATTCTCAACAAGAGTTTTTTGGCCATGTTCAGCTATTGTCCAATGTCATGAAACACAGCAAAACAGTTTTTACGCTCGTTGCAACATAAACACACATTGCACATTGAGCATTTGCTATGGGGCCTCAATTCTACTGGATTCCTGTGGCAGAGCTCATATGGACCGCATTGCTTTACATATATTACCCAGTGGACACCTTGATTTTGCAACTGGATTTCTTTTGGCACGGAGTGTCCATTTTTCCGCCGTGTGGATATGACTGTGGAAGATGATGCAGCTCTTGGTCTTGCCACCTTTGCTGGAGTTGCATGTGTGAGTAAAGCTTGTGCAATAGCTTCCCTATATTCCAAAACTGAAACAGATTTCCCTTCCATCTTTGAATGGGCAACTTAGGCATTCACAACGGTCCAATGAATGATCCCAAAAAAGATCCTGCACAACCACTTCTTGGACTTCTGGCTAAGGCCTTGAACTCCACAAAGCATGTCAGCCTTGTCGACACCTCCCATGTGTTTGTTGTAGTCATCAATAGCCATAGGACAGCTGAATTCCTGTTTTGCACCGTCTTTCTGGGTTCTCTGAACCCCCGAGATTTCTGTCCAATGAAAATTTGATACAACCAAAACAGGCTTGTTGTCTTACCACTTGAAAATGGCGATGCCGTCTTTCGACACCCAACAGTTGCATTCCCCTCTCTCCAAAACCTCTTCCATCCCAACAGGAAGTGCTTTACAGTTCATCCAAACTGTACCAGCTGCATTGATTCCATTTTCTTTTAGGTACTCCATCAAAGGTATGGACATGAAGAAGTTATCAAAGTAAACTTCATGATTCTTCCCAGCCAAATCTTGAGTCATGGTTTCGATTACTTGCTCTCCAAGATCAAATGTGCTCCCGCCTAAATCTTCTAAATTGGATTCTTCAGCTGCTTTTCCCTGGTAGACATCAAATTTGCTGATGTAACCATCCATATCAGCCCTTACCCATAATTTGCAGCCCCGCTTTAAGGGTTTTATCGGGTTGTACTGCTTGATGGAATGCTGTCCCTTGAACAAAATCATGCTCTTATTGATACTTTGCCTTCTTGACACACTGTACAGTTTTACATAGTTTCTGTTCTTTGCTTCGATTAGCAGGCAGAGCTTGTACAGCTTGTCATGGTTATCATCAGGGATGGCTGTGTTGTCATTGACATGCAAATTTGACAGGATGTGCTCAAATCTATCCCTTCTCATAACAGTGGCAACAAAGGGAACACTCATATCAGGATCATTGCTCCAATAGTCCGTCCATGAAGGCATTTTGTTGTAGGACATGATCATATTGATTCCAACAAAACCTTAAAATTCCTGCCTTTTATAGCTGGCACACAACACTCTCTTTGGGCGATGTACAAGTTTGTTTGAAACACAATGTTATCAACAATATCAGTGTCAAGGTACTTAAAAAATACATCTGCTGGTGTATGGCACTCAGAAAAGCATTACATGTTGGGGCCTTCAGGAAAGTCAAATGAATGATTTTCCGATTGTATTTCAATCTTTTTCCACTGGTGTCTTGCAATTTCCACTAACTTCTTCAGCTGGGCAATGCTTAGCTTTTCCCTGGTCTTGGATTGTATAATTTTTTGTATACTCTTGACTTGGTCAGCTGACAGTGGATATGGGTGATCATGATTTGATAGAAACTGTTCCACTAATTTCAACTTCTGAAGTAACTTTTTAAGAGTCTTCTTTTTGGGGGCACTTGGTGAAACTCTTTTATCAGCTACTTTCTTTTTTGGCATTGGTATTGCTGTTGTAGATGCCTCACTTACATCAATCTCTTCATTCTCAGTTTCAAAGATGTCATCAACGATATCATTGTCACCAGAGGTTGTCTCGTCAGCTTCAGAAGGTTGAATGTAGTCACTATCAACAACATCCTTATCATCACATGATGACTTTTGTATCTTGGCCATCATCCAGGATTTCATCCCACATTTGGAGTACCTCAGCCACCTTATATTTTTCCGACATAATGAATGTACTATGACTTTTATCTAAAAGTTAAGAAAATTTTGTAGACGTTATTCACAGTCTACAATGACTACACTGGCCTCTATTAGGAATACATTAGAAATCATCTTATTTTGTACTAGGCAAGAACAAGTAAAAGACACAAACAACATATTAATAAGTCACAATTTTTGAAATGAGTTTGATCTACTTCTCAAAAAAAAATACTACAGAACCTAACTTCAATAGCTTATACACACACAAAAAGAATCCCATCTCTCTACACAGAAGTTAACATTATAAAAATTGATAAAGAAAACTCACCTTCACAAATGTGTGATACTCAGATGGTTGCCATCTTCAAAACGTTTTGAGCACGCTGGTCTGTACAGCAAATAAATAAATTTGTCACTAAATACTTCATATAAGCACACTGAAGGTACATGGATGTCCCCAAATGTGTTTTGCAATCCCAGTAAATCCTATGGTTAGTTTTTTAACTTGGGACTTCAATGTCCCATCAGAAAACAAAGGGTTAAAACAGAAAACTTACCGTTATTCATTTAGTGAGTGTGTATTATAATGCGTAAGTTTAATCCATGGCTCAGCCTACAAGAATCAATGACTCGAAATAATTTTGATGTTCACCTTATCAGATTTCGGAATGCTTCTGGTTCTTCCTGAAAATATTTGTTTCTTACACCGCCCTGGCACCATTCGTTTACATACTTTTGAAGGATTCAAAGCAATTTTTGAATGCAGGGCAAATTGTAAAGTGGAAGCACATGCAGAGAATGCACATGTTTTCACACAGAAGAGGCTTCAGACCACTGAGAAAGCACTTGTTTCTGTGCTAAAGAGGTGCATTGTAAGCGCAATCAAGTAGGTTAGTTTGTAGAAGGCCGTGTACTTGGGTTGAGGTCATGTGTGTGTCTTAGAAGAACAACCGTGTTTGCTTGAAGAACAGCTATATTTGCACTGAGCAGCTTTGTTTGTGCAAAGAAGCACTTTATTTGGATGGAAAAGACAGCTGAATTTCTACAGAGCCGCTTTGTTTTCAGGGAAGAGTTCTGCATTGAAACGCAGAAGAGTAGGCCCTCATGGGCCACATTAAGTTCCCAGCAAATTCTTACTCCATGCACACTCTTTGCGAGTCATGTTCACTTCTATTCACAATGCAGCTAGATTGTTTCATAAAATGTTCATATAATCGTCTTGTTGAATCACAGAGTGTGTATTTTGAGGTGATTTCAAGTACACTTATCTTTTGTAAACTTGAAACAAACTTGCTTTTAATGAAGCACTATCACTCATGTCAACATGTAAATCCAATTTTACAAAGTTATAGAGCCCAGAGAACAGGAATTTTTGCTCAAAAGTCTCCTTGCATGGTTCTTCATTTATGATAAAAGAATTGGCCCAATCAGCAAAGTGTAAAAGCCACAAAAATGCAAAAACTATAATTCTGTAATACAAATTTATACAAAAGTGTGGGCTTTACTGTGATATTGCACATTTACTTCCAGCTTCACTTTTTGAGAACAGATACGCTATCCAGTCTATGTATAGATCAGTGTGCCACATGTGCTTTGTGTAATAACTGCCGCAAACTGGAACATTTTGCTTAGAGTGTATAGGCAACCACAATCAGGAAATAGGCAAAGAAATAGTAGGCTGAGTACTCCAGATACAACAATGAGCAAAAAGCAGCAGCATGGAAACAATGTCAACACTGAAAATCGTGGCAACATACGATACGTTTCTGGAGCGTCACGTCCGACTCCTAGGAAAGGATATCAAATGATGAACACTTCTTTGAACTTGGAGGCACAAGAAAAATGCTCCATGTCACAGAAAAACTTAGCAAAACTTAAAAACTTTAAACTTTAAAAACTTTAAACTTTAAGACTTAAATCTTATTCCTTTGGGGCCAGTTGTTCAAAAGCTGGTTAGCTGAATCCTGGGTTAGAATAAAGTTTGAAAAAAGATTTTTAGGCATTTACCTTCAAACTAGGACACATTTTTTTACCAATCTCATCTACAACAATAGAAGTATATATTTGCAAAATTTTACAGAAATGAACAAACTAAACAGCAAGTTACATTTTAACCCAGGGTTAACGTTAAACCACCTTTGAACAATTCGGCCAAGGACAATTTTCCAAAATCACTGCAAACAAGCCAATCCCATTGTCCCTAACAAATATCAAGCTGTTTCCTTATGGATCTTTTACATCCCATTGCCTGTCCAAAGGTCTTTTTCTGCACAGATCTCATACAAGGACAAAAGTGCAAAAGCCATCTTCTTTGTTGTTGAAAATAAAAATTTATGTTCTGTTTTGGGACTGATCTCAACTTGTTTCAGAACCATGAGACCTATTTTCCAAACTAGCTCATTTCTGATAGGGCCAGCAGTCATTATTAAACCATGGCCACCACATACCCATGGGTATGTGGTATACACTATACTATATATGCCATAGATGAGGTCAACTTATGTCAAACACTCACACTTATACACAATATGCACTTTTGACTATATACTGATAATCATGATTACCAACTCCCGCTTCATATCAATCCTTCTCTACCCCCCATAGCGCAACAACCTCTATGTAGAATTCCCTTCTACACTCTCAAGGCAGTCCAAACTAAAATTCATGAGCTTGAGTCACTCAGTGTCATTGAACCCGTCCAAGGCCCTGCCAACTGGGTATCACCTATGGTGGCAGTCCCCAAGCCCTAATCTTATGGACACTGAGGAACAGAGTTGAGATGATGGTCATGCTGGTGTTTCTTTGTGCCAAAAATGATAATGCCATCAGATATGTTTCACATTCCTGGATATCCTTGTAAAATCCCTTTGGACAATGTGTTGGTAAATTTCAGGTGCAAAAGAGACACTAAACATCAGGCATGTGTACTGATATAGCCCTTTCGCCGTCGCAAAAGTTGTGATAGGTCAGGTTTCTGGGTGGAGCTCGATTTGATGGTACCTCAACCGTATATCTAGCTTTGAGAACATATTGGCACCTTCTAACTCTTGCAACATTTTTTCAGTAGTGGGGACTGGATGCCGTTCCTGAATGATGGTAGAATTTGCTTGATGCATGTTGACACAGACACAGGTATCACTGTTGGGTCTTACCCTCGACTCTGACAAGTGTCTTTTTGGTGTTCCCAACCTCACTTTCTTTGGTCACACAGTGTTTGTATCTGCTGTCAGCCCTGACATTAAGAAAGCCGAAGCCATCCGTGAAGCACAAGTACCCTCCAATGTAGCAGAAGTACATAGTTTCCTATGACTTGCCACTTCCTGCTCACGTTACCCAAACACAGCAGGATGTCATCTGGCACATTGCCAACAGTAGTCGCACTTTAAGAAATTTTGAGTATCGACACTTTCAGAAAAAAAAAGAAGCCCTTGCAGTGGTGTGGGGGTGTGAGAAATCCACCATTACCTGTATGGCACTGATTGCACCATCTACACCAATCACATGCCATTGGAAATTACATATATCCCTCAACAGAAACCCCCTGCTCACATCAAACACTGGGCACTCTGATTACAACCTTATTGTTTCACGATCAAATACATCCCTGGTGCTGAAAGGCCTGCTGATGTGGTACTGGAAAGCCCACTGATGTGGTGTTGAAACTAACACATCCAACACCACCCACATGTTGAATGGTCAATCGCAGAAGAGTTTGAGAGCTATGTTGTTTCCAATGTCGTACCAAAAGCCATGGCCCTAGACCAGATTCAGAATCGATTACCAATACGAAAATGCAACAAGTGGCCAAAAACACAAGGCTTCAAGTCATACTCCTGGGTCTGTGATGAATTATCCATCCAAAGTGGGCTTATCTTACATGTAACATGAATCATTATGCCTGGTAAAATATGGAAACCAACATTAGAGCTTGCTCGTCAAGGGCATCAGGGCATTGCGAAAATTAAATATCTCCTTTGCCCAAATGTTTGCTGGCCTGGGATTGATAAAGATGTCGAGACACTGATCAGTCAATGCATTCGCTACCAAACCTGGGGGCCAAAATCCAATCCTGAACTTCTTCATATGACCAGAATGCCAACTGTACCCTTCCATACCCTCCACATTCATTTATGTGGACTGTTGTCTTCCAGTGAATCTCTTTTAGTACTGGTTGACTCCTGTTCTCGCTTGTCCAGCAGTCAAGATATTGAGAACAACTATGAATTCCATCATCATCAATCAGTTAAACACGTACTTTCCCATTTTGGTTACCCCAAAGTTATTGCATCAGACAATGAGCTGAGGCCCACTGACGTTCATTTCCCACAAGTTCAAATAATTCTTGCAAACTTGTTATACTAAATACTGCCTCATTGCACCCTATTGGCCAGTTGCGAACACTACTGTTAAGTGACTTATCAAAACCGTGGGTAAAGCCCTCAAAGCCGCTCATGCCAAAGGTTGAAACTGGAGAGACAAACTGCCTAAGTTTCTAATGATGTGCAGAGCCACACCCCACATTTTTACTGGCATAACTGCGAATATTTTTTCCGTAGACAGTCGGTAGCATCCTTGATGGTCGGTAGCATCCCACTGTCGTCACCAGTTCGGTAAAGCGCGCGAAATGCCGCGAATTATGGAGAACTGGAAAATCGCGCCATATTTGTATTGTGATTTGTGTCGATTTTTGTGACATTTAGGAAAAGAAGTATATTACGCGTTTCTTGCAGTCTTTCTTGCCTTTACTAGCCAAGTTTTAAATTTTTTAATGGCGGAGGGACTTAACAACGACACAGCAGCTATGAAAACATCAAAATACACAGGTTACCACGCGTTTTACCAGAATGTTGCGGTAAGCACATGTTTGTTCTTGTTATGATTTTCATGTAAATTATACTTATAATAATATTTCAATGACAAATTTTTAACTTGTACTCAGTGATTACTTACTTGCTCAAGCAGAAATATCAATACCATGCTTCACAAAATCTTTGGCAGAGAAATTGTGAATACTCAGAGGAAGTACAGAAATACAAATGAAATGTTTGAATCATAAATATTACAAAGAAGACTGATGTCAAAATATCTGACTAAACCAAGAAAATTTATCACAGCCAAACAATTAAACCTCTATTTTCCCATACACCTCCTATTTAACAGAAAAACCAGGAGTTTGGTAGGTTATATGTGGCAGGCCTGGCGATGTGTGCGCAGCCGCAATTTGATTAAAGGGTGTACCTGCCCTCCATCCTTACATATCAGTTTCTCGTTCCAATGTTTAGTTCCAAGTCACACATGAAATATGAGTGGTTAGGTGACATCCAGGTCTAATTAGGGGTAATTGGGATATGGTTATGAGAGCCAGCTCTGGGCATGCTATGTGGTTGAACTGAATCTTGTATTTTACTGTATGTCTTACAAGGGTATGATAGTCAACAATGAGGTGAATGAGGATATGGTTTCTACTGAATTGGGTAATATCAGTAAAGTTGCTGCGACAATGTGGAAAAAATGCAGTACAGATGTGCGACAGGTAACAAAATAAGCTTCCTGACATAAGATATTAGCAAAATCAAATAAATAAAAAATGGTTGCATTGTTGGCCCTCTAGATAGAGATTTTGCAATGCCCTTGCCAAGAGGTACAAGTATAACAAATTTAAGCCTCGAATTACCACCTTGCCCAGAATAAATATATTTACAGTTCCACAATGGTGAGATGGCAATCACATCCCTATGTGTATGGTACATATCATTCACAAAGTAGCATAATATTGCACAAATGTAATACTGTACCTGGCTACTATCTGAATCACTATTGACTCCCATAGGATTGGATAAAACAAGGCCAGCTCATTAGAGAAGACATTGATTGTGGTCTGGTGGAGCATAAATGTTCAAAGTGCTTGAAGCTTTTTAAACGTGCAAAGGATTTGACCTACCACAATAAGCAGTGTGGGAGTTGTGAGTGTACACACTGCAGCAAGACATTCCCAAATGGTGAGGCACTTAAAAGGCACTTGCAGTGTCACGCCAAAGTCAATGAATGTGAAGTGTGTAAGAAAACATTTTCTACAAAGCAGGGATTAAAACGACATGAAACTACCCACAATAAGCTGAGGAAATTCTCCTGTGAAAAATGTACTTCTACATTTACACTTTTACCGAATTTACGTAAGCATGAGAAGAAGTATCACTAAGATTTGATGTTCTTCTAATCATTGTGTAACTGTATTCTTCTGGTGCATGAAAAAGTAGATATACTGTAGCTGAGTAAATTTCATTGGTATTTAATTGTGTTCTAAAAAGAGAAACGAGTAGGCTGAATCGACAGCAAGATATACATAATTGAGTGTTGTATAAGGTTGGTCTTACATAGTGTTATAAAAGTTACTTTGATCACACTTCGTTTCAAACAGTAAGATGAGACAAGTATATGCCACTGTGAAATGAACTGGGATTTGATGAGCATTATTGAAGTAATGCCACATTTTATATAATTACAATATGATATTCCTAGATTTCAGGATTCATATCATCTTGTTTTTGTGGCCATAGTTCTGCCAGCCTTCTTTGACATTCGTTCATTCTGGCGAACATTCTCTGCAAAATGGTGAGGCCGTTTGGCTTTTCCTGCCTTTCTCTGGAATGGGTTGGTCTTTACCGCTTGGCCTTTGGGTTGTTTAGCCCTGCTTCCAGAGTCCTTCTTTCTTCGTTTCACAGCCTCTGGTTGCACAGCTATCTTCTGTCGTTTTGCCCTTTTCATAATGGAGGTTGCAGTAGATCGTGATTGGCCCACTCCAGCTGCACCAAAGGTATGAAGCGCGCAAGTCAACTTTGAGACTGGCATGCTTTTCGCTCTGTCAGCAAATTTCAGAATGCCTTTCAAGAAGTTTTGATTGGACTCATTTATCTTGGCCTTAATGGCATTCATAGCTTCTTGCAGGGCAGCTTCACATTCATCTGCTGATATCATCTCTTGTGGGGCATTTCTTTGTTGCATTGGAGTGATGCTACTTACGCCAGCTTCAGCCTGGGTATCTTTCTCAAACTATAATAATAAGCAGGGCGGAAATCAGGGTTTCTTCAACATCAGGCGTTATATACAACCAATGCATTGGGCATCTATATACAGGGTTTAAATTTATTAAAAACCTGTCTGTTATGAATTGCTTCGCCAAACATGTGTGATTTTCATTAATTGTATCATTAAGGAAATTGCCTACACAGTACTAATAATACACTGAGTAAACAGATAAAAAATAGTACCTGATATCCAGTAGATGCTTCTTCATGGCTATCAACTTCAGGCGTGGAAACCACCCTGTCATGAAGGCCTTCATAGTGGTCGAGTGACATTGTGTCACCAATGGCAATCTTTGCAAATGCCATACGCTGCTCCTTACTGGACACTGGCAGGAAGTTTGTGCTATGGGCTATCTTGTTAGCCCATAGCACATACTGATGCTTGCATGGGGCACCATTCACACCACTTTGGCATTCACAAACACCCAGGGTCATGTCAACCAGGTAGCTTTTTCCTTCGTCACTAAAACTTCTCATCTGGAAGGTGTTGTTTCCAAGAGAAACAAGTTCCTCCAATATGTGTAACTGAGCTTCAATAGAAGGCTTGCTGAACCCAATGCCATTGTGCTTACTTTTTGAGAAACCAGAAAATCGTCCGCTGTATATGCCATCAAACTTTCCAGAGGAGATAGCCAGGAGCTTGTTCTTGTAATGATCTTCAAGTTCAGTAGTTAGTTTATCAATAAGTCCAACCACATTAACCTCTTTTTGTCTGTTCAATATCTCATCTTTGATAACAAGGAATTGTGCTTCACAAAAATTGTTTGTATTGTTTCCACGGAGTGGAAGTTCCGCGCGGTAGCATAATGCCCATGATTCAGAATCCTCATACACTGCTGCAGCATATGTGATGAAATTTGGATATTTTAAGGTAATATCATCTCGGAGCAAGATGTCATACTCTGAATGAAACTCCTCCTCATCTTTGGCATACAGAGCACGCTTGAACCCCAAAAGAAGATGGGGTCTGTCCTCCGATAATATGCAATGATTCTTGTCATGTAACCATCTCCAGATTTGCTGCAATAGATGGAAAATACACAGCACAGTTGTTGCAACCGGCCATACTTGGTTGATAGCATCTTTCAGCTCGGCACAGTTGTCGGTCATGAACACACGCGGACCTTGTGCTGGAGTAGCACCAAAAAAGGCGTGATCTGGCAGAGATGCCTTTAACTGGGAGAAGGCAGTTACAAGTGTTTCTGTTGTTTCATCACTGGTGATTATGATAGCCAATGGGAGTGCTCCACATACACTATGTGTCATCATGAGAAACACGCGCAAGTTAAATTCCTCCATGTTTGAGGAGGAATCAACAACCACAAGATCTCTAGCCTGAGGGATCTAAAATTAGAAGTCAAAGAACAGACAATTGTAAACAAAGACATTTTTAATTCCGTGAAATCCTTTGCTGCGTTTGCTATCCTTTTGATGAAGAAAAGAACTTTAACAGCGTATAATTTCATCAGTAATTAACACCTAGCACTTTAATTGTTTCCTCAACTAGTAAAACATGAGGCATTATTTACTGGTTGCGGCTTAGCAGTGAATAATTATTTCTAAATGTTGACTTTTTTGTGGTGTTATCGTTATACTGATGAAATTATACAATTTAAACAATTATTCACTTTAGTGTCAAAGAATTTGATACACCACTATTCACCCCCACTGTTGTGAATCATTCTATAGTTTTTGACCCATTAACCTTGAGGTTTTTCCATGAGGAGTAAAATTGCCTGGTGTTAGACAGAGTAAAATCTGTAAAGGACCAACTGTGGATAGTAAGTTAAAGCGCAGAAACCACAAAGTGTTGACAAAAAATAGGCTGCTCACTTATCTGTGGCATTACCAATGATGATTGCCTTTGCTGCTGTTACTGCAATAGCATTGTTGGTGGGCCAACGTCACTGTGGTAATACTGATACCAAATTATTGTCCTCATCACTAATAACCAGATACAGTATCCTTACCCATTGGTGTATTCTTTTCATTAATGGTGTTACAAGTGTAAGGATGAATGGCTGGTTAATTTCTTCATTGAATTCTTGCAATACAATGTTGTAGTCACTGTCCTTCTCTTTTAGGGAAAGAATTCTTTCTTTAACTTTAGCAAACATTGACTTTAGACTTTCTGTCCCATACAAATGTTTGTTAAATGTACCATAGATAGCATTAAAATCATTTCGCCTTGGTACCTTGGAGCGGTCAGCGAGTTTCACATGATACTCGAGTTCATTTTCACATTCACTCCGTAGCTCCCTCATAAATTCTCTATGTGCTGCACCTATAATTTTATCAGAATTATACAACACGATACAGTATACAGTACAGTCACATTAATTACTAAGCATTAATTATCTTCAATATTCAAGATATATACGTTAAAGAGTACTGTGTCAACAATAATCAAGGTGTCCATAAACTGATTAACACTTTTAAGGTATTGGTATTATATCAATTAATGTCTTAAAGATTAGATTAGCAGTAAATCTAAATTACTTCAGTCTTACACAATTCAGTCTTACCTGGAAGTAAGCCAGCTGAAAATAAATCTTTTATTCTCTTGGTAACTTCAGGTGGTACATCTCGGAAGCTAAGGGCAGGGAGGGAATTAGTTGGGTGGTTATGGTTCCATTCAATGTCGAGCATTGAACTGTGTTCCTCATTCTTTGCCAATCTGACAGTAAGTGAGAATCCACAGTTGGTGTTTTTGAAGCGCTTTCCAGGTTTCTCACGAAGGACTGCCTCAGGATTCTTGGTGCCTTGGTAGCGGGTGTTGTGGTGGCATCTGTAATACCTCACCAGGCGATATGGACTGTTCGAATCTGTAAAGTTTCTTGATTTAGAAACACGCAGCGTTTCATTATTCTTCACATTGTAGCATGCAATAAACTGATCCAGAACGTTGACATTCTTTAGGGTGCATGCGATGTTTGCTTTAAACTTTGTTGGTGTTCCTCGCACATTCAATATTTTGTATTCATCGTTCGGTAAAGGAATAATATTTTCCACACATGACATTAAATTTGTGGTATTTTCAGACCCATTGAATGTGCTCTGCACCTCATTGATGGACTCTTGCAGTAATTCTTGTAAAGTACATGTACCAGCTGCCATGATGATACTGTAATGAAAAGACATAACAAGAAATCAGTTAGATGGCAAAAGTACTAAACAAGCATGCTCAGTGTATTTCTATTTAACATATAATGAGGTATACTTGCTACATGAACACAAAATGCATGTAAGCTAGAAAGCCATCTTCAATCTTGAAAGCATTATTATTATTGATTGCATATATTGTCCCGAAAACTAAGCAGTAAATTGTAGCAAAACAAACTTGCCAGGAATTACATTGCACTTACAGAAATTATATTACATTTAATATTTTTCGTATTGAAGAAAATATACTACCCTATACGAATTTAAATAAAGTATCTTCAATTGCAAGTTACTCACTTGAATATCCAAGAAAGAATCAGCATCACATTGACGACGGATCTTTACTTTAGCCAGTAGACGCTAGATTTATTGTATCAATTGTAACAATTTAGAACTTGGCTAGTAAAGGCAAGAAAGACTGCAAGAAACGCGTAATATATTCCTTTTCCTAAATGTCACAAAAATCGACACAAATCACAATACAAATATGGCGCGATTTTCCAGTTCTCCATAATTCGCGGCATTTCGCGCGCTTTACCGGACTGGTGACGACTGTGGGATGCTACCGACCATCAAGGATGCTACCGACTGTCTACGGAAAAAAAATTCGCCGCGCCGCGACAACATGAAAACATCACGTCGCGAACGCGATTCGGCAAAGCGACGCGCTTTTTCAAATTTTGAAAGCAAATATGTAAATCGATCCAAAGAAGAAAATTTTAAGATATGTTGAGTAAATAACTAAAAATATTATATCGCCTTGGATATCTGGAGAATCTGGAGAATCGGCGTTCCAAAATACAAATTGAATCGCCAATAGTTAAATCGGACCCCACAATATCCGAAAGCGATGTTCCAATACACTAATGGAATTCTGTCCCCAGTATAACTCAATGTTTAAAGTTCCTATAATGTCAACAAAAGTCAAACATATAGCTATGGATACATGGTACTTGCCTTTTTTTCACATTTTGTCCCACCAAACGTATACCAGTTGTGAGTCATTTCTTCTTGAAACAAAATTATAGATTCGAGTGAAAGATTGCAGCAAAGCACTATACAAACATGAAAGTCACATAACTAAACTATCAGCAAAACCCCTTTGCATTCCAATGCACCTTACATACAACTTTATTGAATCCATCACAAAAATTACACTACTTAATCTCAACTAACTACTGAAAGTTTTTTCTCTAACACTAGTCATTGCTACTTCCACAAAGAGCCTTTGTTGAGAAATTGTCAGACAGCAAAATTGAACCACGTAGCTAAAGCATTAAAAGACCTTGTGATTCTTATCTGGCACTTATTCTAAAGTACCTTAATCCTCATTGATCGTACATATATAGCCTAGGCGTAGCAAAAAAAATGTTGTGTTTCCGGTAACAACTATTATTAAAACCAGGTCGGTAGGTCGGAAAATAATTTTATTTTTGTATTATTTTTTTTCATTTTGCGATGTATGATATTTCAATTCAACCCAACATTGTCATAAATGTAAACGACAGTCATGTGGTTCACACTTATATACATGAATATCCGTGCATAAATATACGTGCCATTCATAAATTATTAGAATGTTTACGTTCGGTGAACGCAACCGTGCGTGAAGCAGTCGATTGTACTTGAGCTTGGACAAGCCCCTTCAAAACATGTTCTGATTGGACGCCAAAGTTTGAATATTTACGGTTAAAAATTCTAAACATTCTGTGTAAAGTCGGAACTGGAACAACTGAAATGTGCCAGTTCTATTACGCTGTTTCGAAAGTCCGTACAAGATAAAGCTCCACGTTGTTAATTTCGACCGTAAGTGTTTACCGTATACATATTGCATCGAAAAGAGCATCAATACGCATTAAGCAAAGAATAATTTAATGGAAAGCTGCGGATGTTACGACAGAAAGTTTAGAAGTTTTAACGGTAAACATTTCAACTTTCGCGTCCAATCAGAACATGTTTTGAGGGGGCTTGTCCAAGCTCAAGTGAAATTGACGGTAACACCATGCGTAGACGTTTCCCTGATTGAGAGCTACGGAAATCTTCAATTTCAATTATTTCAAAGTTCATATCTTTTGAATTCGTAATTCGGAATAGGTAATTATTTCCTTCATTTTCGATACTGATCAATACATAGCAGTGGACTGAGTATAGTTGATGCGTTGAAAATTTACATTGTGAAAATAACATTTTATCAAACACATGAACAGTAGTATTACAGTCTAAAGCTGTCCTAAAACACAGTTCATTACAAACAGTTTTGCTAATCAAAATGTCAGTGTCATAGATTTGCGGGATCTGAATGACACTAAATGCCTATATTTCGTTGTGAACTATGCCGGGCAGAGTTGGAAAAAGACGAATCCTCGCAAAGAATGTGTGCACATTATAGATATAAGTATGCATGCTTAATACAGCAGCATAACATTTATCAATCTTTAAATAGTTGGTAAAAATCTCACCAAAAAGTGGTCAGAACTTACACAATATATTCAACCCACTGTAAGTTTAGATCAGTGTCAAAAATGAAGGAAAAATCACGAATTCCGATCTCATTGCAACCACTTAATTATGAATGCATCCCTTTCCTGTCGTGTCGACAACTGGACATCGCACTCAATCAAACGTAAGAACTGCCAAGATTCTTGAAGTTTTGCATGGTGAAAACAACAATATGATTGTAAGTTTAAGGGTACACCATGACATTTAATATTGCATTTATAAATATACATGAACTACCCTGAAACTTATAAACATGCTGTATTTTCGGGCTTGATCTTTTCACGGCAAAATATGTACCGTAAACTGCACTTGAGTGTGGGACGCCCCTTTCAAACATGTTCCAAACAAACGTGAAACCCCGCACGTTTTTCAACCTTCACTGCGCTTTGGAAATATTTATATCAAGACCCAAGCTGAATTGTGCCAATTCTATTATTCTGTTTCGAGAATCCGTATATAGAGCAGTTCAACGTTTATAATTTCGAACGTAATTATCAATCTTGTAAAAAATACATCAAAACAAACATCAATAACTTTGCGGTCAGAAACTGCTGATTTTGTTGAATAAAGTTTAAAATGTTAACGGATAACGTTCAAACTTTGGCGTCTGAATACAGCATGTTTCAAATGCAATCCACGGTTGAGATAGTTCTTAGGTCTTACCCCGCCCTGCATGGTTCACTACGAAATATAGGCATTTAGTAACATTCAGATCCCCCAAATGATTGACACTGAATTTTTGATCAGCAAAACTGTTTGTAGTAGACTGTGTTTTAGGGCAGCTTTAGACTGCAATGGTACTGTAAATATGTTTGACAACTTAGTATTTTCTATGTAATGACCCTTCTGTCTAGGAAAAAGGTGAATCCTCTAACAGATTATGTGCACATTTCTAGATATAAGTACTCACTTAATAGAGCAACATAACTTTCATAGATCTTTAAATCTCACCAAAACATGGTCAGAACATATATTATATATTCAATTCATGTAATTTACATCAGCGTCAAAAATGAAGGGAAAAACTTCACGTATTCCGATCTCACCGTTGCAGGTTGGAGGCCAAAGCAATCACTTAACTATCGATGCATTCCTAAGTTCCTTTTGTGTCGTGTCGGCAATTAGACCATGCACTCTATCAAACATTAGCGAGCTTAAGCATGTAAGACGACGACGACGGCCAAAACAAACTCCTTCAAATTAATGCTAGTAAAACAAGTTGTCCTAAATTATCAATCGTATGAACTTAATACAGTATAAGAAGTTGAAACATTGGTTTTAGTGTTGGCAAGGAAGTCTACTGAGCCCAATTTAAAGTAGCTAGCTCTTGTCGCGTCTTGAAGTGCAGTCGTCGTGCTCAAGACGTGAAAACCTAAGATTTGCAGTTGCAAACAGAGCGTGGACGACGTCTAAAGCTGCCATAAGTCTCTAAATATTGATTTCTTTTCAATTACTCATTGTATTGATAACCGCCGTCGTCGCGATGCCGTCTTGCATGCTTAAGGTTCTTATTATAGCTGCTGTTTGTTCAGGCTTGATCTTTTCATGGCAAATCATGTACCGTCGATTGGACTTGAGCGTTGAACGCCCCTTTCAAACATGTTCTAAACAAACGTAAAGCTTCAACGTTTGCCCGCCCACTTTCCAGCATTCACTGCGTTTTAGAAATATTTAAATGAAAACACAAGCTGAATTGTGGTAATTCTATTATCCTGTTTCGAAAATCCGCACATATAGTTCCATTCTATAATTTTGACAGTAGTTATTAACCTTATAAATAGTACATCAAAACAAACATCAATAGCTTTGCACAAAACAACGAATAATATGGACAGAAACTGCTAATTTTGTTGCATAAAATTTAAAATGTTAACCGATAACGTTCAAACTTTGGCGTCCGATTAAAGCATGTTTCAAGTTCAATTGACGGTTGTGAGATTTCTTAGGCATTAGTATCATTTCACAGGAGCAATAATTTTTTAATCACTTATACAGAAGCATTCCAATCTAAAGCTGCTTAAAAAACACAGTGCATTGAAAATAGTTTTGTTAATCAAAAAAGTCAGCGTCAAAAATTTGTGGGATCTGAATGATACTAAATTCCTATATTTCTTTGGGAACTATGCAGGGCAGAGTTGGAATAAGTGAATGCTGTAAAAAATATGTAGACATTATAGATATAACTTAACACAGCAGCATAACTTTCATAGTTCCTTAAATAGTTGGTAAAAATCTCACCCAAAAAATGGTCAGAACTTGTATTACATATTCAACCCCATTTGAATTTAGATTAGTGTAGATTAGTGTCAGAATTGAAGGGGGAAAAATTACGATTTATTGAGGTATTTCTTTTGTGTCGTGTCGGCAACTAGACCTTGAACACAAAATTCAAGCCTGAACAAACGGCAATTACACCACTTGATTACATTATAGCTGCTGTTTGTTCAGGCTTGATTTTTTCATGGCAGAACATGTACCGACAACTGCACTGGAGGGTGGGACGCCCTTTTGAAACATGTTGTAAACGAACGTGAGACTTCAAGGTTTGCCCGCCCGCTTTCCAACAATTACAGATCTTCCAAGTTCCCTGCAACTACCGAGAATTCATTGCATCTTTGTTTGCTATTACGCATGAAGCCACTTTCTTCCTGCACTTTTCAACTTGACTGGGCAAAGTTTCAATGTTAAAAAAGAAGAAAGAAAAACATTGAAACGACATACATGTCATTCTATGTCAGTTTCAGAATTCGGCGAAAATCGGAATGTTCCAAGTAATCGGCGGTAAAGGTGATCGAGTGAGTAGGGCTACAAAGGCTTGGCGGACACTCCATGCCGCTGACTGACCAAAACACATATAAGATTGTGAATGCAGAGCCCGCTGACTCGCCTTAAGCTGGCGTCCGGGTGTCTGCTAAACTGCAGTCTAGCTGAAGTACTTTTATATGTTATTGTACACAATTTTGCGCTAATTTTTGCAATATTTCCAGCCGAAATCGTGGAAATCATTAATGATAAATAATTTTACCGTCTTTTTAGCCAGAAATTGTTTTCATCTGGAGCATTAGAGTCTCGTCATATCACTACAATTTTCATTTTTCTTTTCGAAAAGTCGCTGCATGCTGAAGTAACAAAATATCAATGCGACATTGATTCAAAACCAGGGTTCAAATCGCAACTAACTAAGATACATGTGCTGGTTGATTGATATGTGATAATCAAGTATATTGATAGATCAAGTTACTACATCCCTCCCCTTTCAGTTAGATTTCTAATACCCTAAGTGCTTCATTAACTAATAATCAACTAATAATTTCTTTATCCTTAATGTTCTCGTAAGACTGTCTTCATTGATGGTCTGATCAAGTTAATTACGGTTTCTGAAAGTAACAGTTTTTAGTTTACATGTTCTTGTAAGTTTATAGAACTAGAATGTTCACTTATCGCTCATTACTTGTCTTTCGCAAGCTTGTTTTTCAAGCGTTCTGATCTTCTCGGTTGCTGCTCAGGCTGTGCAGGTTGTGGTTCAAGTTCTGGCTGCTGTTGTTTCGCAGTGTTATCGTTGGGTTCTGACTGCTGTTGTTTCTCTGTGCTATCGTTGGGTTCTGCAATGTCGGGTTGTGCAGCTGTGGGCAGTTCATTCCTGGCTGTATCCCGTATGTTAATGGTTGGTATGGTTTCATTTCATGGTGGGATAGGTTCTTTAGGTTTCGTTGTTCGTAGAGGTTTGAATTTGCTTGCATCTTCTGAATTTGCTTGCATCAGATCTTCCGGTCGTCTTTGATTCTTTTTGCGTTGATTTGTGATCCTTTGATCGCAGTGACAACGTATATGTATGGTTCGTACGGCGTTTGTCCCTTGCATTTATTTTCACGTTTGACCAAAACGGCATCACCTTGGTTCAGTTTGTGGGTCTTGGTCTTGTGTCATTTGTCATGATACTCTTTACATTTGCTCTTGTACTTGGAATCGTTTTCGCGCACTTTCTTGTCGTCTTGATGGGTTTCTGTTGGGAAGTGGTCCAGCTTTGTCCTTACCTCTCGATTCATGAGTAGCTGGTATGGTGGTACTTTCATTGCTGGGTGTGGAGTGCTTCGGTATGCTTGCAACATATCGTAGATGGCTTCATCGGGGTTGGTGTGGTCATGTTGCGCGATAGTCATAATCTTGTTGATTAACTTGTTGAATCTTCCACTTGCCCTTGTGCTTTCGGGTGGTGGGGTGTGATGCATTTGTGCTGGAATCCTGATTCTTCAGCGACGTCGCCGAATGCATGTGAGTTGAATGGTGGTCCATTGTCGCTCTGGAGGGTTTGAGGGACACCATGTGTCGCGAAGATTTTCTTCAGCTTCTTTCGGGTCGC
>JAODVM010447490.1:0-22913 GCA_025400095.1 Phenganax marumi
AAAGTCGGATTGCGCTTTTTTTGATACACCCTGTATATATATATATATACATATATATATATATATATATTTATATATATATATATGTACATATATATATGTATTCAGTTGCATA
This sequence comes from Phenganax marumi, assembly GCA_025400095.1. Lineage (NCBI taxonomy): Eukaryota > Metazoa > Cnidaria > Anthozoa > Malacalcyonacea > Clavulariidae > Phenganax > Phenganax marumi. Next base: position 116 of record JAODVM010447490.1, read on the forward strand.
ATATCTCTGAAAATACCCTTATCATGAAAATTTGTTATTCACTTGATAGGATATACAACATTTATATGTAGTTTAACTCCTATATACGTTTTTATTTCTGTATAATATTGTGCATAAATATTTGCAAAATAACTACCTGTTTATAGTCTGAGGAGTCAAACCAAACAGATGTTCATTTCTTCTCACAGGGTAACTTAAAATAGCACTGTAAATATTACATAGATGTTTTTGTACAGGGTAACACCGTAGAATTGACTTATTATCACAGTAATATGAACTACTAAGTAGCCTTTTTTCATAAATACCTTAGTTTCTGTTTCTCAGACTCATTCCCATGGAAACAAATAGACGATAACGACGAACTATGACATCATAACTTGATCCCAGCTCCTTGTGCAGTATTTGACATGGTGCTGGGCAAATGTGCAATCCTCGATTTAGCTGCTAGTTCTTTACAAAATGGTGGCCATTTTGGATTTAAAATTCATATTGGGTTGCAATAGTTTATGCTTTGCTAAGGCAACTACAATGTGAAAAATAAAATAAAATGACACACAAATCTACAACGTTACTATGTGCAAGCATTGTGCGTTGCTCAATTTTCAAGTCAGTGTATTTTCTAGCGTTTCAATACAGTACACTTACTCTTGGGGAAGTTGGCTACATTTCCAGTTGTTGTTGTTAGAACACAAAGCAAAAATCTTGTGCTCCTGCAAAGTCAAGAAATTGTGTGATCTGTTCACTTTGTTTTTAACATTTAACTCCCAAAAAGCAAAGGTAAGCGTTCCTTTCACATTATTTCATCGTTTGAAGTACTTGAAACTTAGACTTCATTGAATATTCCATGGGACATTACTTTTTCATTGAGCAAAATTGTGCATTGCAAGAGTAATTATACACATATTTCAATCACGTTTTGACAAGTTTGCATTGGCTTTGACACTTCTTTAAGATAATCAGTGTATTTTACAAATATCAGAGCTTTTACGGTATTTATATTCATCTCTTTTTCGATAAGTATTAGTGCTTTTAAAAGCAGTTTGTTTCTGATCAAAATTTTTATAGAAACTAGCGGTTAAAGGCAGGAATTGCACATTGGTCGCCATATTGAATTTGCTCGGCCAAAGACCTGGATCGAGTAAATATCTTTTTTCTTTCCGGAAAGGAAAGCGCCAAATTAAGTATTTAAGGAAATTAACGATTAAGCATATTTTGTCAAAACTACGTAAGTTTAATAAAGAGGTAGCCCCATTTCCGGTAACAGTAGACTATAGTTACATAATATTTACGTCGAGCAATGATTCAGCAATCTAGACTCTTCTTAACTGCAGAAAGTTATCATTTATGTATCAAACTCACTTAACATTACACTACTGCTGTGTATGGCCAAAATCTTCTGCTCGTTTACAGTTTACGCATCGTCTATTTTGAATCATTGAAACGATCAAGGTATAATTCAAAATTGTATAGATAAAACATGTACAGTAACATAGGTCAGAAAATTACATCTGAGCAGATTTAAAGATTTACATTTGGAAATCAAGGTTAAATTCCACACTCACACAATTATAAATAAAGTGTGAAATGCCTTTTTATTCTGTTTATGTTGATCTTCACAAGGCAGACCCCTTCTCTTGGATTGCAATGGCTAAACTGTTTTCAAAATTCCTAGAAAGCACAATGTGATATTGAATGCAAATGGTTCTCTTTATTTCATCAGTAGTGGTGCATTTCACGACATACCATATTATTGAGACTTTCACATATTTGACAATACCACTCCTCATTTTCATCAGTTATCTTTGCACAGTCCCTTATCAAACATGTAACAAACATTATTCAGAAAGGTATCTTAACTGGTTGTACCATGTGGCAAGAAATAATTTTGCAATAATAATATAAAGACATACCAGTGGTGCCAATGTGAACAAGAATCACACATTATCATTCCACCAAGTTTGGCACAGTGGCACGTGCTGCATTTCCATTCCTCCTTTAATGCTGTCACTAAAAACACAGCAAGACAATGAAATACTTAATACCATAAGGATTAAGTTATTTTCCTTAATTTACATACTTGCACCACAAACTTTTTTCCAAGCATCCTGGGATAAATAAGGCTTAATAATGGTGATGGAATAACCAAGTGCTTCTGCAGGTGGATGATCTTCATCTAGTTCAATTTCATTCACGCTTATGATTATTTTGTTGGCCAAAGCTTTTTTGATGGTTTCTTTTGAAACACCAAAACTTCTTAGTTGTTCTTCAACTAAATTGCAAATACATTTCTAAATATGCTGGAACTAATGAACAGTTTGCAGCTATTGATCACAAAATTTGTTTTACCTACCATTGAAATTCAGAAACAAAGCAGATACATCATCTTGATTTGGTTTTGCAAATCGAACATTAGTTTTGTGCTTCCTTTTTTTCTTTGTTGAATGGAACCTCAGCTGAGGATCTATATTCTTGTTAGCAGGGAAACTACTGGTTGGCTTAAGGGAAAGTGGTGTTTCTTCTTTATGTAATGTCCTATAAAGATAGTGAGAAGCCTTGACTTTTGTCATCATCTGATTCAATAATTCTTTGTCTTCACATTCGTTCAGGTCATCTGCAAATTGTCGGAGTGTTTCTTGTAGTTTGAGACGTGCTGAAGTAACATCTTGTGGACGATCCTCTTCTTGTAGTACGTGAGTTGTGGTGAGTTGAACTTCTTCAGCATTATGGAATGAGTGATTCACATCAATTAATGGAGTTTGGTTTAGGGTGTTGTTGGTCAAATATCGTTGGACCAAGTGAATGTGCTTGCATATTGTGTTGTGAATGAGGCTATCTGGACAATCACACACAAATTGGTGAATGCAAATATTGCATTCCAAACATTGAAGTTGGCACATACTTTCTAGGCATTGACTGGCTTGCTTCAAAACTGTGTAGTTCATATCCTTTGAAGACCCTTTAATTTTGTATATATTGTCATTTTCCTGATGTACGTTGTGAGTAGAGAGACCTTTAGATTTATCATGCCTATCTTTGATAAGTTTGATTTTGTGCGTTGATTTTCCCTTGGTTAATTTTTTGAACCTGTCAAACGACTTGTCTCTTACGTACGTTAGGAGAGCCAGTAAACAGTTATCAACCCTCTTGTTTACTTTTCCCTTCAAGTAACCATACTTAAAAGCTCTATGAAAACCTTCTACAGCCATATTGGTATTAATTCCCAGGCCATTCCTGAAGCAGTATGCCCATAATTCTTCTTTACCAACCCATTCCTGCTGAAAATATTTTGCAAAGTCAGAGCTAAGTTCAGGAAGGTGTTTATTGAAGTGGGATATGTAGTCATAAAAGGACTCCTTTGTTGTCTGCTGCATGACAATTCGTAGCATCTTATAAATTTCACTGGCCACCATTGTATCTTTAACTTTGCTGCGTAATTCCATTTGCCAGGCTTGGTCAACATGCCATGAGCAAAGTAGTCTTTTTGGACGACATCCCATCACTACCACCCATGCATTATAATATTGGTTAGCCATGTCAGACATGAGCCAATGTGGTGTTAAAATTCCACAATTCCTCTTGATCATTTCAAAAAACAAATGCATGTGTGCAGTATCTTCATGATTGGAAAGCAACCACCCTACTGGAATACCTTCCCCAAATTCATCCATCACAACAATTGATGTCAACAGAAAATCATACCCTGTTGTTCCATGAGTAGAATCCACACAAATGCCCTTGTGTGCAAACTTTTGGGCCATGACTTTTTGGAATGGATTTTGAATCACCAAGGCAAAATCATCTTTTGGCAGGTCAAATTCATCAGTACACTCCTTGCCTTGAAACTTGCAAAAGAGTATTGGATTGCTTTCTGCATTTTTCCATTCTTCAATCCAAGCTTGAACACTGACTTGATCATTTGAATGCCTTTGTGCCTGCTTCAATGCAAATGACCTCTCCACATTCAAAACATCTCGTCTATCTGTGAGATAATGCCTCTTTACATCTTTGGTGCTTCGATTTGCTGTCTCTTCTCTTATATCATTTAAAATTTTGTCCTTGGTCACTCCTTGTTGTAGACGTGCAGCTATTTTTTCCCTTGTTCCTTTGGTTAGTCTTGTATGTTCAACTTCTGTTGTATGACCATGATGAGTATAGCATACATCTATTGACATGCTGCCATCCTCATTTGTTTTTGCTCTGATGGTAGATGTACACAGTTGCTGAATTTTACTTGTTCCTAATAGAAATGGTAATGTGAGAAAACAATTCAAAAAATGAAATGTTGAATTGAGTGGAAGGCTGTGTTTTGTCTTCATGAGAATACCTTGAGACTTTGTTCTCCTTTTTCCAGTGCCTTTTGATTCATACATGCCACCTCGATTGCATTGGTAGTATTCCAAATCGGCCTTTGTTCCAGTTGATCTGACAAAGTTACAAACATGTTCTTTTTCTGTCACTTCTTTCCACTCTTCAAATTCTAAAAATGAAAAACTTCTTTTTTAAAAACAAATGTATTTTGCAGTTATCCATTAATGTTGGTTAATTTAACAGAAACGTCATTCACATCTTACCAGTTCTGTTTTTAAATTCGATTGTTTCTGAATGAAACACAACATTGTGCACTTTGCTGAGATGTTCACGTAGAGATTTGGTCCAATGGCATGTGAATCCACAATGCTGACATTTACAGTTGCCATCTCCTAATAGTGTTTGTTCTTCTGAGTGCTTTGTTTCAATGTGACGTTCTAGGGTAAATTTTCAGGAGAAAATTGACTTACATGCTTTGCATTGATAATTCTGATTTTCAGATTGCATGTTGCGTGGAGTATTACATTTTCTTTTGCTTGCTGCTGATTTATTTTCCACAATTATGCACTGTTTTTCTGTTTCATTATCTGTCTCTGTTGTGTCTTCACTTGGTGTGCCTTTTGTGGTTTTACATGTCTCGTTGTTTATAATTGTATGTTTGGGTGTGTCTTGGGATTTTCTCCAATACTGTGGGACCACATATGAAGTGTCAACTTCATTGGATGCCATCCAGCTACCAACTGCAAGTCGTAGGTATTTGCTGTACTGTACCTTGATGGATTAGTAAGAAAACTGGGGTGGAAGCCTTTGCATGCTTCACTATAGTGGGAAACTAAAAATGTAAAATAGTCAAAATTTTGACATGCAATTGCACATAGCACCATCACAATTATGCCACACATATCACTACATCTTTGCAAAGGGTAATTAGGTGTGCAGTTTTTGCTACATCTATGAGCTCCTGTGATAGGACACTTGCTTGCAGGGTCATGAGCAACCACCATAGTATATTGTTCAATAGTATCACAACTGTCAATTGCTTTGATGTATTCTTCCAGTTTTGATACAAGACCCTCAGGAGCAGGCCATTCTAGGGAATCACCATAGATAATATTTTTGTCCATGATGTTGACATGGCAAAGGCTCCAATGATTTCCTGGATTTCCATAGGTACCAAAAAATGTTTTCCCTAATTTCTCTTTGCCCACATTAATAGCAAAACAAAGTTTGGAAGGGTGTTTCTCTTCATTTTTTAATGGTGGGTAGGTAATTGGATTTCTCATTAATTCATCGTTTAGGTACACAAAGCATGTCTCATCTCCTGTACTATTTAAAGATTTCATTAGCCAACTGATGTGATCAGATGACACCCATCGGTTGGCACAAAGCAATGAAAGTTCATCTGGTGTCATGTCATATGGTTGTAATAAGGCATCATGCCTGTTGCAGTGCAAGAGTTCTCGAAATTTTTCCACTTGACATTCTGGCGGGTGTTTAATTACAATTTCTGGTTTGCTGAATGGTTGTTGGAACCACCTTATTTCTTCCTCCACAGCAACTTGAATTCTCTTTGCTGCATGCAGCTTTAAGAGCAGAGTAATGCAGCCAAGATAAAGCTTTCCGTTGGAAGTCTCGATATAATTCCACTTACCCCTACCATTGTAGCTAATATCCCTTCTCCACTGGTGTATCTGATTCTCTTGTGGTAGTGTTGGCACACTCAAAGGATTTAATACTTCTTGTGGTCCGGAATAGCTTTTTACTTGTGTTGCACTCCATTTGCCAACAACTGGAACAGTGCATTCATATGCCAAACCTCTGCTTAAATTTTTTAGGCATGATAATGAGAACTTCTTAGAGTTTTTGATCATGCAGAACTCCTGTGGATAGTAGTAACAAGTCACAGATTGGAAATAAATCAATTATTCGCATTTAAACTGACTCAAATAAAATAAAATGCAGTTATATCAAAGAATAAATTGGTAGTTGTGTGTTGTTTTGCGCAGATTTACTGCACAGTAAATTAGGAACATGGCCACGTGCTCTACTACTAGAATGGAACCTTCAAACGAAAATTTTTCATATTAAAATTTTATCTGAGATTTCTCACCTTTGTTTCGTTTTTCCACATATTTGATAAATTAAACAAAACAAAAACTATGGGATTATTTTAGAAAAATTATGTATCTTTTGTTGGGGACTGTAGATTCACGTGGAATTTGCGTATGAAGCACCACACTACTTAGGTTATTTAACTTATTTTAAATTTCACGTGCTAGCGCGCGTCATTCCACAACACATCCGGCGGAAATATGGTAATGATTTAGTTGCCGAAAACTAAATTTGATACAGCCATATCCAAAATCTTAGCATATTTTACTCGATCCAGGTCTTTGGCCGAGCAAATTCAATATGGCGACCAATGTGCAATTCATGCCTTTAACCGCTAGTTTTATAGAAGTAGTCTGCCATCTTGGAATTGCACAAACCCACGGTTCACACTGTTCCCTTGGTTACATAGTGCCATTAAACAAGCACTAGATACACTAAAGTTGTTCTAAAACGTTTCTGCAATAGATTTGGCTATTTGCAGCATCACTAAAAAAGAACTAAGGTTGTATAATTCTATGACAAACATGCAAGGCTACTTTTATTAAAATTTACTACTCTTGTTGAACAGCTTTCAAAATGTTCATTTATTAGTCTATAGAAATACATAATAAGGTATGTCACTGACTGATATATACAACTCTTAGTACTTTTTAACTGATCTTACCTCTTTTATTTTGGACCATGGTGATAGGGTGGCCTGTGCATATCACATGACACTAGAAAAGGGCGCGCTGGGGATGCTTGTTGTTGTTGAGTTAGAGATGTGACGGACGTAAAATGTATGAGCGAATATAATGCAAATCTAATAACTTTCACATGGCTTCATGGGATGCAAATAAATCCCACTCATTTTGGGCGAAAAGGTCTCTCAAGACTATCATAAGATATGATACTTTACTGGGAAAACTTGAGAGGCAAGCAGCGCAGTGCAACTCTAGAAAAGAAATTCAGCTACAACGTTAAAAAAGACTTTGTTGAGAATTTTAAGAGAACTTTATCGTTAAGTAATTCAAGTATCTTACGTGGGTCAGTAATAAATGATAATCTGAAGTTTTGGATACAGCATTTATCATGGACTTACTGTAATACTTGTAAATCACTTAAGTTCTGCCGTCTCCTCCCTATTTCAAGTGCGTTACCTTCAAATTTTTTACACAATGCCCATGTATTAAAGGTGTTTTACCTTAATCCCACTCCAGATAAAATACCCGATGTTTTGAAAATTTTGTCACATAATGAAGTCATTGCTCTGCGACCATTCACTGTGCATTTAGGTGATTATGTCATGAAAAAAAAAGGATACAGGCAAAAGACTAATCTTTTTAGATTAACTTGGACTAAAAACAGTGTTTTAGACAACACCCATGCATTAGCAAACTTGTATGCATCACTAAATTTTTTGAAACTTCAATAAGCGGCACTGACAACCGTGCAAACTCCAAGGTGGCTTTCATGACAAAAGTCTTAAGTGAGATCTGTGATTACGGAACTAGTTTTGAATTGTTATAGTTTCATTACGATTTATGGCCTTTCAAAACAGTTTCTGGTGCAATGACAACTGCTTGAAGAAAGTACTGCTCCCCAGCAAGATCTCTTGATAGTAAAACATTTAGTGCAGACTTCTGAAGTGACAACACCTCTATCTTGTAGATGCTGTGAATCAGTTTGGCTTCTCCACTTTATTCATAACTATCTCACCCAGTGAATGGTCTTTTCCTATTCCTCCTTGGCTCAAGCAATTACTAGAACTCACTGGCTTAGAACTCACTGGCTTTTGAAAAATTACATTTTGTAAATACATTAGAGCAACTAGTTAGGCGCTATCTATGTAGCTCTAATAGTAAAACTTGGAAAAGCCATCTGTTTTCTTATCAACGTAAATCTTCTGTAAATAGTGTCGTGAACTATTTTTATCGCTTTGAATTTCAGAAAAGGGGCACTGTTCACATACACATTTTAGTGTGGCAAAAATCTTCAACAGATAGATGTACAACACATCAAAGCAGACATTCCATGGACTAATACCGATAGTGCCTTCCAGCTTTATACTTTGCAAAAGTCTGAAAAAGGTTGTTTGCCAGTTCATAATGATAAAACGAGTGTTGACGTTTTAAATGGAGTTGAGACTCTAAACATCTATCACCCTGTTGATGCATTTGTTGAAAACATAAGAGGCTATATTTCTACAATTCTTGGCGCTCTAGACTGTCAGATGGATATTCAATGCTCTGATGGACATGGTCTTTTTCTAAAATATGTTAGCTCTTACGTTGCAAAAGCCCATGATGCATTTAAGTCTGACACTTTGTGTACAACTCATACCACCTCTTTTGAAGCAGGGTTGTGTCATTCGAGAGAAATGGCACCACTTGAACCAGAGATGTGGTTAGCTATGTCATCCAAAAAAATATCATGGACACCTCACAGAATAAAACGTTTTGCACTTCCATTTCCTAGTACTGCTAGTACAAACAAAGTGTTACTAGCATATTGGGCGAGACCAAAATGCAATGAAACTCTTTCTCTTTTAGCATGGCTGAGATTATTTGACACTTCAAAGACACCCCCAGTTCCATACAAGAAAGGTGAAACTGTAGTTGGCACAAAACTCATATTCGTTTTTAAAGATGAGTACTTCTTCCAAGATATGTTATTGCACATTCCACATCGCACACTAGCAAATTTGACAATTTCAACTTTTCATGAATTGCCTGCACCGATTCATTATTTTGTATGTGCTATACACCACAGAGGAGTGCTGTGGAATGATGAGAACAAAATTAAGAGTCACTTTGAAGTCGAAGGTAATCGGTCTTGGTATGTTACCAATGTTGTACATCACATTCAGTCTCTGAAAGACCTTTATAAATTATGGCAAAATAATGTTATTTCTCTTGTGCCACCAGCAACTCCTTCCATTCTCTCTTATCCTCTAGATCACAACAGCAACTAGTTTTATCTTTGCTTAATGCTATGCTGCAACAAAGACAGGAATATTATGACAGCCTTGACTGTGGATTAGCACCTGTTCTGACACTGATGACAGTGATAGTGAAAACGATTTATCAGACAATGATTTCAGTATAATATCTCCAACTCAGATGCATTCAAACTGCATTCAGAATCCCTTTGGAGAAAATAAAAAAGAAACCAACTTCCACAATACTCCAGATTGGCGTAGGTTTCTTTTAATTGTAGGCAAAGCAGGCACTGGTAAATCATACATAATGAAAAAGGCCATTGAGCATTGTATCTCATTAGAACGAAAAGTTTTAGAACAACACCAACAGGATTTCCAGCAACCGAATATAAAGATTCTTTTGCGAAAGACGTTGACTCGGACACTATTCATGCTGCTTTTCACTATCCTGTCTCAGCAAACGACAAACCAAGATACAATTGGGACCTTTCAAATTAAGATGTTATATTCATTGATGAACTGTCTATGGTTTCGATCAAAATATTCCATCACATAATTGCCGCAATATCTGAGCTTCCCATTCGTCTAGTAGTTTTTGCTGGCAGGTGATGATCAACAACTTCAACCAATTGAAAAGACTGATGGAAAAATAGAAACAACATTAAGTGCCATGAAAGGCAAACAGTTGTCAAACATTGCAAACAAAGTTATATTAACAAAGCAATACAGACCAGATCATCCTCAATATACAAACTTTTTAGAACACATTTGCTTTTGGCGCCTTTCTCAAAAGCTACTGGATAGTATTCAAAGTGACAGAACACTATTTAGGGAAACCCCCACTGATAATGAATTGTTGGAAGCACTTCAAAAGAATTCCAATAGTACTGTAGTAACAGTGTCACATAATGAGGCCAATCGCATTAACAAAGTTGTATTAAATAATACTCTCCATAAGACCATGCTTCTAGGTTATGCCCAAGCCGATTCTCCACTAGGAAAAATACCTGTTTACAAGGGGATGAGAATCATGATTACCCAAAACTGCAACAAACAGCAACGAATAGTCAATGGCAGAATGGGAAATGTTCTTCAAATGGAGGGACATACTGTTTTTGTTAAGCTTTCGAACGAGAGCATTGTACAATGGTATCCTGTCACATTTCCTGATGAAAATGGCAAACTAAATACAGTTTTACCTTTTATGCCCTGTTATGCACTTACAATTTTTACATCACAGGGACAAACATTGAAAGAATGCATTGTTTGGCTTGACAGCCAGACAATTGCACCAGGTGGAGCTTATGTGTCACTTTCTCATTGCAAGAAACTGGATAACATCCACTTTATGACACCTATTACATCATCACAAGTTACTTCAGTTTCCTCTTAGTTCTTTTATATAACAACAGAACAATTCCTTAAGTGTTACAAGCGAGTAAATCAACAATGTTAATGACTGAATATTTCACAAAAATTACTGTCTTTTTTAGAAATACATTGAAAATATGGAAAGCAGCCCATCCAGCTCCAAAACGTCAAATGGAGTAAATTGGTGGCGGCAATGCATAAGAAGTTTTATGACACCATATGGCTTAGCCAAAGATGCACCTGAACCCAAAGACATCTTTTATAGAGTCAAGCCATTCACCTGTGAATGGCTGAGCAGGCCAGAAGTTGCATTGTCAGAGTTTGCCGATGCCATTGCACCAAATCTTGACTACATTAAAGAACATGCTGGAGATTTTGTCACCAAGGAACAATCCAACGCGTTGCTGCATCACCTCCTACCAATACTTGGAAACCTAAATGCCATGAACACCATGAATAAAACAGTGGGTCCCCCTACTCCTGATGATGCCAAAAAGGTAATGAAGGCTCTCCCAGACAATGATGAGCTCGATGATATCATGGAACAAATGTTTAAGATTTCTGGTGCAATGTTTACTATGGCTAGCAATTACTTTGTAACCACTTCTTTGCTCTGCCATCCCAAAAGCTTTTCAAAGTTGGTTGCTGGAAAGAAAAAAAACAGCCATTGAGTTCAAACAACAGGGAAAACCAGAAAATATGAAGAAATACATTTTGAGGCCATATGATGACCATGAAACAACAAAAGGCAACTTTAGCCGAAAAGTGTCAAAAGACGTGAAAAAGGCCCTCTACAATTCATCATCTTCTTCTTCTTCATCGTCCAGTTCATTCTCTTAAGATGAAGACTCTTCTCCCAGACCAGAACCAAGAAAATCACCTGCTAAAACCAAAGCCGAACAGCTGAAAAAAAGAAAAAGTTCTTCCAACATTTAAGAGTTATTTGCAGAAGATGAGGAATCAGGTGAGAAACCTGCTCCAGTCAAAAAAAACAAAGAAGAACCAGAAACATCAATAACTTAATAGTCAGAAACAAAAATGTTGCACAAAAACTTGGAAATTTCCAGTAAGTCTTCAAAGCACCTTTTCGCCTTTACTAGAGTAATAGCAAAAATAATGTAAAAAAATATACAATTGTTATGTTCAAACTATCTGTATACATATAATACAGAAAATATATAAAGTAATGCATTATTAGGTATCACAAAAAAACCCAAAAAACTTTACTATGTAAACTACACTAACATAAGATTAAATCATAGAAATACAAACTGTTATGTTAAAAACTAGTCATTAGCAAAAAATAGCAAAAAAAACATTACAACAGAAAAAAAAACAAAAAAAGTATAGATAAAGTAAAAAGAATAAATGTTTGTGTTAAGCCAAAAATTTTTACAGGGTGTAGTAAATATTTGAGGTGGGTGGGTCAGGAAATACTCTTTGCGAAGGCATTACCTGTCCCTGTGGTAACTTTTCTGACACCCCTAGCTTAAAACTCGTAGAGACTAAGAGATCGATAGGCCATGCTTTCACAGTTTGTATTCATACTGGAAATCAAAATCAAGTGAGCTTTTACCCTTTTATTCTACATGAGTGTTGTGAACCTTTGAGGCTCGTGATATGGTTGGGCCCCTTCATCAGACGTGTAACCTGCTCACCAATATTTAGAATCGATTTTATTTAAACAAAATAGAAGGTACAAATGAGCTTGGTGAAAAAACCAGTGCTTATATAGGCGTGTTACAATAAAAGAACACCACTTAGGATTTCTGCGCCCTCCAGCAAAGTACACAGCGGCCAATCAGAGCTCGATAAGGTATGAAAAGCGGGAAACCCACGATAGGGACGGAACACTCCCTGCCTGGTATGTTAATACCACTAACATAACAATAATTAGGATTATAATAAGTCTACTAGGTTTAGAACGTTCTATGAATATTTGTTAAGTTCGTCGACTGATACGATAAACACAACCGCAGTGACAGATCGAACGTAAGTGCGTTTGATCCCTTCCTTAGCGGTGGTAACTTTGATCTTCCTCACTTTACCGTCTTCATTTGGGATTGTCTTGGTGATCAGCGCGTTGGGCCACTCGTTTCTCGAAATATCTTTGTTCTTCAGCAAGACAAGATCTCCTGCACATAAATTTGGTTGATCTTGCTTCCATTTTTGTCTTACTTGTAACAATGGAAGAAATTCTCTTTTCCATCCCGCCCAGAAGATGTTTGCCAGGTATTGTACCTGTCTCCGCCGCGTAGAATTAAGATCTTCTGTAGTGAACTTTCCGGGTGGTGGTGGCACTTCATGTGTTAGCTGCTTCATGGGCAATTCGTGGAGCATTGCGTCCAAGATCTTCCGTGCCATTCCGATCATCCATTCCCACACACCTCCTACATGAGATGTATGTGGAGGATTGAACACCCATTCGCATTTGTGCTGTACTAGGTACGAGCTAATCTTATCTTTCTTCATCTCCGCCAAAACCGCTTTCAGTTCGTTCTGTGCCCCAACAAAGTTGGTACCCACAGTCAGAGCGGAACTGAGAGACTGGTCCTCTCGTAGCAACGAATCTTTGGAGTGCATTGATGAAGCTCGAGGTGTCCATTGATTCGATAACCTCAATATGGACAGCTCTGACCGTTAAGCATGTGAAGCTTACAGCCCAACGTTTGTTCTGTGTAACGCCGCCTCTGGTACGCCTGATAACAACCTGCCAGGGTCCGAAAACGTCTACCCCAACATATGTAAACGGTGGAGCTGAGGTCAGGCGTTCGTTAGGTAAATCTGCCATCTTCTGCTTTACACTCTTTCCTCTTGACTTCTTACACGGTATACAGTTGTGGATGATCTTGTTGACAATACGCTTTTCGCCAATGATCCAATAACCAGCTGCACAAATACGACCTCGAGTGAAGTGTCGACCTTGATGCTTGATTTCATGGTGGCAATGCGTGACTAGCAGGATTGTGGCATGGTTGGACCCAGGTAAAATAATCGGGTGACGTTCTTTTGTTGACAGATTGGCGCGACTTAATCGTCCTCCAACGCGAAGTACGCCACTTCCATTGATGATGGGGATGAGTTTGGCGAGAGGCGACTTCTTCGGTAGTGTTTTCTTCTTCTTGATGAGCTCCATTTCATTAGCTAAAGCTTCATGTTGAATGCTCTTAATGACGAGTGTCTCTGCCCGTGTGTGCACAAAGATATTGCTCGACTTTGCAACGTTTTCGGTGCTAGTGGTGTTGGGATCCTTGGCACTTTTCAGTGATACTGCTTTCGATATTAATATTGAGAATCCAGCAATCAAAGTTGACCACCGTGAAAACCGAGTGAAACGGCTGCTTCGAATGACATGTTCCCCTTGTTTTTCCGTTGTAAAGGCTTTCATCGCCGGATGAGTCTCCGGATCTAGACCATCCCCATTTACGGTACCGTTGCCTTCTGCAGGCAGTTTCTCTCCCTGGTCGTACAGGAATTCCGGGCCCTTCAGCCATTGGCTCGTTGTTAGGTTGACCGCTTTCACTGATCATGTGGCGCAATCAGCAGGGTTTAGGTGAGTAGGGACATTGCGCCAATCATCTGGGTTTGAGGACCTTTGGATTGTTTTGACGCAATTGCTCACATACACATAGAATCTCCTTGTTTCATTCCTTATGTACAGTACCCCAGCACAACTTTGCTGTCTGAGTAGTAGGTTATGGAGCAAGGTGGGAACACTTTCTCCTGTAGGATGACTTGAGAGATTTCCACTGCAAGAACGGCTGCACATAACTCCTGACGAGGCATGGTAGTGGTGTGGAGCAGTGCTAGCTTTGCCTTCCCGAAGATGAAGGATACATTTGTTACGCCGGTATGGCTAATAGATCTCAAGTAACTCACTGCTGCAATACCGTGTTCAGAGGCATCACAGAAAACATGAACTTCGATGAGGGAGGCCTCGTCCAAGGGAATGTTTGTGTAGCAACGAGGAACTTCAATTTCTTGTAGTGCAGACAGCGATTTGCACCACTCCACCCAAGGTGAGTGTAACTCTTCAGGCAATGGCTGGTCCCACGCTCCTGGATGATTATTCTTTAGAAGGCTGGTCATTTGTTGAAGTAGCATTTTTCCTTTGACAACTATGGGTGCTGTTATACCTAATGGATCGAATAGGCTGTTGATGACAGATAACACGCCTCGTCTGGTGAATGGTTATGTTTCTTTCGAAACCTTGAAGGAGAACGTGTCCGAGAGGAGGTTCCAGTGAACGCCTAACGAGCGTTGGACGCCTTTGGTGTTCTCATCAAGGTCAAGGTTGCAAGTGTCCATCGCACGATCATTGCTTGGAAAGGCTTGGGTAACTCTGGCATCGTTTGAAGCGATCTTGTGGAGGCGAAGGTTTGCTGTTGCAAGCATGGACTGCGTTCATTTGAGCAAGTCGATGGACGTGTCAGTTCTTGTGAGAGACTTCAGGCCGTCATCAACGTAGAAATCCTTTCTACAAATTCTCTCGCATCGGTGCCAAAGTCGGCTTCTGCTTCTTGCATGGTTTTCCTCAGGCAAAAGGTGGCTACCGCTGGTGAAGATGTATTGCCGAAGAGGTGGACATTCATTCTGTACTCGACAATTTCTGCATCAGGATTGTTTTCTTTGTGCCACAAGAAACGTAGAAAATTGCGATGCTCAGGTTTGACATGGAAGGAGTGGAACATCTGTTCTACATCAGCCATGAATGCTGTAGCATGCTGACGAAAACGCATAAGGACACCCAAAAGGCTGTTATAAAGGTCCGGGCCAGAGAAGAGTAGCTTGTTGAGTGACACGCCTTCCACGTCAGCTGCCGAGTCGAACACCACACAGATTTTGTTGGGCTTTTGGGGATGATAGACACCGAAATGGAGCAGGTACCACTTTGGTTTCGGTGTACTCAGCTCTTTATCAGGCACTCGTTCTGCATGACCATTGTCCAGTATCTTCTGCATGAATGCAAAATAGTGATCCTTCATCTCGGGCTTGCAGTCGAGAGTTTTCCTCATTGATTTAAGTCACTTGAGTGCTTCATTACGACTGTCTGGTAGCTGTAGGACTTGGTTTCATAGACGGAGTGGGGCCATCCAGTTTCCCGATTCATTCCTTATCACCTGATTATTCATTATCTCCATGAAGATACGGTCTTCAACGGACAAGCCAGGCTTGTTGTCTAGATCGGTGCACCGAAAGACACTCAGACCTAGACCATCTTCGAACCTACCATCTATGAAGCGTGCTTTCTTTTCTGGAGTTTCAATCTTGCAGACATTATTGGGTTCAACAGATCCAGCATTAATTTGGATCTTGTTAGGACATGGTTCGAAGAGGGATGGTTGTAGTAGGTTTGTCTTGAGCGTGAAGCGGGTGGGTTTATGTACACCGTTGATACAAGCATTTCCCAAGATAACCCAGCCAAGATCCAATCGTTGTCCCCAAGGCACGTTGCCTCTTCCGTTCCTTGACTCTCACCTTATGTAATAATGGTGCATCTCTTCCGACAAGCAAAAGTATATTAACGTCGTTGTCCAATTCTGGAATACAGCTTGCAATCGGCTGGAGGTGTGGAAAGGCTCTAGCAATGTCGGGGGTGGGGATCTCATCCTTGTTGTCTGGTATTGTAGCACACTAGATCACGGTAGGAAGTGGGTAGCATTTTGCACCGTTGGATGACTCGATAACAAGGTCGTCGGCATAGTGGCCCTCAGTCAGTGTGGTTCCTGCACATGTCTTCAGTGAGTAGGGGTGTTTCGTTCCATTCTTACTAAGAAGATTAAACAGCTCTGGTTGGCAAGAGTGCAGTTGCTTTGGTCATCAATGACAACATATACTTTAATCTTTCTCTCCGGGTGCTCTTGGCTGAAGACATTTGCAAGGCATATCTTTGAACAAGATCTTCCTCCCATCCTATCTCCGCAGATTTCAGTGCACGAGGTGCTCACGTTATCATGTGGAAGCTGGCCGTTGCTCGTTTGACCGCTTTCTTGCTCCCCGCCGTGACTTGCTCCGGGTTTATGAGGGAGGTTGACACGTAGGGCAGCTAGGTGTTTGTCACTGTTGCATTCGGAGCACTTCACAGGGAGCTTGCAGTCTTTGGCCATGTGGGAGACTGAAGCAAGGCAACAGAAGCAGAGTCAATATTTTCTTATGATGCTTTTCCATTCTTCTATAAGCATTGCACGAAAGGCGTGGCACATACTTAACAGGTGAGGTTTCTGATGCAAGGTGCATTTGTC
This sequence comes from Phenganax marumi, assembly GCA_025400095.1. Lineage (NCBI taxonomy): Eukaryota > Metazoa > Cnidaria > Anthozoa > Malacalcyonacea > Clavulariidae > Phenganax > Phenganax marumi. The sequence goes on from JAODVM010447490.1 coordinate 17,069, forward strand.
GGGATTGAACTGGGAGTCGTTGTGATCACCGTCGTCAAGGTCATTTTGTGTAATATTCATTTTAAAGGTTCGCCTAGGGGGGTCCTTGCGAGGGGTTGATGAGTCATCGGGCAGAGGGTGTTCAATTACTAGATTTGGGTCGTTCCTTTCCATGGAGACATCTTGCACGAATTTAGAAAATTTGTTGAATGGTAGGTAGTCAACGTTTTTTCTCGTTTATACCAAAACGCAAATCTTTGCCATTTACCTCAGATGTCATGGGGCAGCTTCGCTAAGATGGGTTTTAGGAAAATAGGCTCGTCGAGTATTCTGAGTCCTCTAAGTTGGCCATCATCGTTCGCACACTGGAGGCCGAGTAGAAGATCCCCAAATTCTTGGAGCTTCTTGATGTCTCTGTGTCCAACTTTTGGGAAATCTGTTACCTTATCAAGGTGGGCCCTTGTCAACACCACATCCGAACCAAATCTCCCCCTAGTTTTCTCCAGACTTCTTCGACTCGTTTGCTAGGGCTTTGAATGTAGGCATTACGTAGCTTTTGTACCAGTTTTCTTGATTTGTTGCTGGTATCTTCAACCAAAAGGGAAAGCTCTTCTTGAGCGGTGATGCTTATATCCCTCAGCATGGTTTTGAAGGATGTTTTCCAGGTGTGGAAAGTCTCCAGATTGTCATCAAATCTTTCAACTTTCTTTATGACTCTCTCTCTACGGGCCATGAATTGCAGGCAAGATTTCACAGCACTCTGATCAGGATCAGTTTTAGCGGGGTCGCACTTGGGTGCAAAGGATTTCGCCATGGCATTCACTGGAAGAGGTGGTGGGTGTTCATGGTTTGTGGTTGTCTGACTGGGCGGCTTGATATTGTTCAGGTTGTCGGTAGGGTTTAGTGGGTTATCAGTTTGTGGCTAAGGACACTGATCGTCAATGAATCGTTGTACTCGAGAGTGTGGATTTTCCTTGGGTAGGTCTATGGGCACAGCATCCAGTTCCATACCGAGACCCAACTCGTTGTCTATAGCATTAGTCTTTGCCAATGCAATTGCAGCATCTTCCTTGAGACATAGTGCTTCTAGTTGGGCTTGTTCATCTAGTTTGCGCTCACTGAGCTATATAATACCTGGATAGCATACTCGTGAACCTAAAGTGAAGCCGAAAACATGGCAGATGCTGACGCAAGTTGCCTTGGACACGTCCTTTTTTCTCTGGTGAATTACCGATGACCAACCGCGGTCCTATGGTAAAATAAATCTTTAGCCCCCCTGGGGCCGGTTGTTCAAAAGCCGATTAGCGTTAACCCAGGGTTAAAATTCCCTAACCCAGGATTAACTTTCAAACCTGGGTTAATTTGCGTTGCACAAAGCTCAATTAGTCTTAACCCAGGGTTAAAATTGATGAAAATTTTCACCCACCTAGATAGGTGGGTTAACTTTTTAGTCCTGGGTTAAGTTCAAAACATCATGGCAGATGATTTACAATTTGTTGTGCCAATACGGCATTTTCCGCGCAGACAACGGTGATATCGTCATGATAACTTGAACATTGAAGGTTTAACTGATGAAGAATTGCGAATGCGCTACAGATTTGGGAGGCAAGCAATATATTACATAACAAATTTACTCCACAATGACCTTGTTCGTGACACCGACCGAAATTTAGCACTTATACCCGATGTGCAAGTCCTTATCGCGCTACGGTTTCTCGCGAGCGGCAGTTTCCTACAAGTTATCGGAGACACTTTTGGTGTTGACAAGTCCACCGTATCACGAGTTGTTCGGGACGTATGCGTGGCCCTCACAAGTAAGCAAGATCAGTTCATTCGATGGCCGTCAAATCAAGAGAAAGAAGCAATAAAAAACGGGTTTTACGAGATGGCGCATTTTCCCGGTGTTATTGGCTGTATCGATTGCACTCATATTCGAATCCAGGCACCGCACCTTGATGAAAATTTCTTTGTGAACCGGAAACGCTACCACTCTATCAATGTCCAAGCTATTTGCGATGATCAAGGTAAATCTTACTATACAGTATACACTGTATTAATAAATACTGTAGTAATCGCGACAAAACTTAATATACAAAACTGAGATTACCGAACAGTAATAACAAAAAAAAATGTTTTAACTAGGAAAGTTCATAAATGTAGTTGCTCGATGGCCTGGAAGTGTTCATGACAGCCATATATTACGAACATCCCAGATATACGACCATTTACAACAGCACCACACATCACTTGAGGATGGAATCATTTTGGGAGATAGTGGTTATGCTCTCAGACCTTTCCTTATGACACCCTACTCAGATCCCATCACAGCGAAAGAAAGGGCATTTAATCGATCGTTAAGAAAAACTCGAGTACTTATCGAGCAAGTATTTGGCCGATGGAAGAGAAGGTTCCATGTTCTTCATTCAGAGATCCGGATGAAACCAGAGAAAGTGTGCTTGCTGATTGGTGCTTGTACTATCTTGCAAAACATCGCAATAATGTTCAACGAGCCAGAGGAAGATGAGGATTATTATGAGGATGAAGAGCCCGAGGTTGTAGTACATGTTGGGCAAGAAACGGGAAGGCAAATTAGAGCACATATTACCAACAACTTTTTTTAATTAGAACAGCATGAACATACACCTCAAGTAAGAGTTCCTAGCTGTTAACGTTTCAGAATATGTAGTACGTACAACTAATATTATTAACATTAAATACAATGTTGCAAATGTTTCCAATATTGCAACACCCTACTGATAAGCCTATTTTCAAAATATCATTAATTATTGGCAATGAATTACAGCATATGAAACCATGCTTGAACTGGCAGCAACATACACAGGAAAATTATGCTAATTTACAACAATTCTATTCATCTATTGTTATTTAATTAATTTACCATAGTCATATCATGTAACTATGGACAACTAAAATAATGGGCCTGAAAGGCCTTTTTTCATACAGGATTAACCTACTGAATGTAATAATATCTTAAAATTGACTTACTGCAGTCAACAATGAAGTTTGTAATGTTGAAAAAGTTGAAATATAAATAATATTCTCAAACATATAGCGATGACCAAAACACAACCTAACTATCACCCTTTGCACCACTTCTTCAACTTAAGTAATCAAAACAGCTAAAAACGTAGTATCATGCAAGTTAATCCAACACAACATGCTTGTTTGGCTGAGTAGCTAAGCTGCATATAAATAAGCACTTGATCAAATATGACCAGTTAGACTGTAGAGTATATGGCATTTTTGATTGACATCAAAGTTCAATGTAGTATCCAACTAGTAAAATTTGTATGGCCACACTTCTATATGCAGTTAAGTGTGCAATGTTATCAGGCGAAAAGATGCTCATGTGTACACATGCCATGCTCTAATAGTCTGGACAAATTACAAATCATGTAATGATGATATCAGTGTGCTGCCATTTGTTTGCTCTCTTAACTGTGCAACCTGCAGCCTCAGTTTTTCATTCTTTAGTTGAATCATTTGCCTCTGCAGCTTAAGGACTTGGTATTGCATCTCAAACACAAGTTGCTGGGTGACTTTCTTTTTCTTTTGGCTTGGTGGAGGTATTCTTTTGGGTGCCAGGAGGAAGGGGTGTGGCTTTGCAATAGTGCTCAATTTCAACTTGGATAACAGGCGAATGAAGGGAGGGTGGTGGGGTCATGTTTAGGTCATCATCACTGTCACTTACATCTACCTTTTGACCTTGAGCTTCATCAGAATGAGACACTGGTGGAAATTTTCTAGCACTTTGTCTTTCACTTGTGAAAACTTCGACATCTTCTGCTTTCAACGTAGCTGATTCCCCTATGCAATATATAAATAAACCACACTCATATTAATGTTGTTGTGCAGAAAGTCTATGAATTACAAGCCCAGTATATAAATATTAATTTAAAGCTTAAATATTAAAACTTTGGTACTTTGCTAATTGACCTTTGTTTTGTGTCGAGTTGACAGTTTTGCCTTGAACTCAAAGTACAGTGAAAACATTGCAAAACAAATGAAATCCATGTATAATCATCTGCCCCTTCACCCGTTGGACATAATTTACTTTGAAGTCATGTATACCAAAAAAATGTGATAAATGTACGGTTATATTAAAACAACGGAACACCGAAATGTTTGGAGTGCCGTAATATTTCACCTAATATTTCATCTAAGTGTGCACAGTGCAACAACTTGCGAACTATCCTAAGTAAAGTATGAAAAAATACTTATCTTTATTTGCTATAAACTGCTGTAAGTATCGTTCATATTGCCATTATTAAACTGTAAAGTCAGCCATGTTGTTACTATAATAATTTCTTGTTGAGTTGTTGTCATGCGCATGAAAAGACTCATTAAAATGAAGACAACCTGCCTGAACTTGCCCACTTTTTAAACTTACCGCCAGCGCTCGTTTCAAAACCATTTATCCCCGTGAAAGACGGAGAATTTTCGAAGAGCTGAATTATTTTTTCTGTCGCCTGTTTCGGTTTCTTTAATGGTGGACCACCCCCTGTCTGTCCAAAACTTTTTTTCTGTCGTGCAAACTCCTTCTTTGCATTGGACTGCAAGTTCTTCCACTTGTCTTTGATATCTTGCGCAGAGCGGTAGGTCACCCCAATAGCGTTCACTTCGTTAGCAATTTTCGACCATACTTCTTGTTTTCGTTTATTTGTAATGGCATTTGTAAGTTTAGATTGGATTATTGTTAAGTTTTCCTCCACTGATTCTGTAATTTTGTTGATTTCTGAGGCAGAAAAATTTAACTTTCTCTTCCTTTCGTTCAGGCTTAAATTTTTTTCCGCCATTTTGATTTTCGCGCACTTTTTAAACTTGGGTTAATTCTTTAACCCAAGGATAACTAATCGCACCACTAATCAACGTTTGAGCAACGCCAAAATAACCTAGGAATAGCTAACCCAGGATTAAGGATTTTTAACCCTGGGTTAGCGCTAACCCTAGGTTAAACTAATCAGCATTTGAACAACCGGCCCCTGGTTTTACACAATTTTTTTTCCAAAGTGGTAAACAACTTGAATATTTTCGAAGAAAAGTCAAGAACGCCACGTTCCTGCGCTGCTTTTGGATCTCATTCCTCATTGCTAAAGCAAGGAAATATGTCTTCTCATGGGTAAGTACTCAAAAGTATAAATAGACGTAGTAATATGTACGTTTTGAGGCCCGGTCTCGCACTTTCGCCTAGCGACCACGTTCGTCTGTGTCTATTTGGTATTTTGTATTTTTAATCCATTTTGACATCCAATTGTCTGCTAAATCCCAGTGAAAGAAACCCTAACATCATCAGTCATGAACTGAGAAAACTATAGTATACCTAATTTTGTAAGCAATGTAGAAATGAAAAACTATGGTAAAACAGGTAGTCATCAGATTTGTTAGTAGAGCAAGCTGTTCATTAGTTCAGTTGTTTTCATTGAAAATGCCCAAGTTACTGAAACATCATTAAATAAGGCTAGGAAAAAAGTTGCTATTGTTTTGTAAATTCAATATTACAAACTACGAAATAGTCAAAATATTAATGCAATGCAACACAACATTAATAATCTCTCCCCAAAGAGTACCCATAGGCTTTTGAGAGTCAAGTGAATTTCAAAAATTTTACTAATTTTACTAGTAAAAGCTGCTGAATGGACAGCACTTGAACAATATGACCCACCAACTGTTAATGTCCGCAACAATATCACCCTGAACTTGTGGCAGGCTCAGGCTGTACTAATAATTACTCAATTTGCAAGGCCACTAGCCTGTGCAAGACCTTCACCTACAGATTATGTGAAGCTCTTGCACAGGCTAAAGGACCACTTGCTTTAGTCCATTTATCCCTATTGTACATGGTGTA
>JAODVM010447601.1:0-22902 GCA_025400095.1 Phenganax marumi
CTTTACAAATGCATTTGTTCAAAAGCTGGGTTATTGTCAAATTAAATTTGTTAAAAATTCCTAATCTACGCGATCCAGAAATACTTCACAAATGGAATTTGTCAAATAAAATTTGGTCGTGTAAAAGGGGCTTAAGACATAACCTGTACCAAAGAGTAATAGAGTACACCAAGAGCTGCGACGGTTCAGTTCTAAAGGAATCTGTCCCTGGCCATTACTAGAGGAGACTTGAAACGAATGGACTCCTGGATTCCATTTGTGTACTTAAAGTCGCTTCCAGTCATAACAAGCAACATATTTCTTTGGAACTGAACTCATGGCGTACTCTGTTACTCTTTGGTACAAGTTTGTCCATACCTTTTGTGGTTTTGCCAGTGCCTGTGCAGGAGTCCAGAGCACTGAAGATGAATGATCACTTGTTTCTGTTACTGTAGATGCATTTAAAACATTTCGGTGCGAACGTTTTACCAACACCTCATGAGTATTTGGCTTCTAAAGACATTGAGAGTGTAACGATCTCAGTGAGAACTTGGAAACACAAAGTCTGTTTTCATTTTGCTTACATCATGCTCAGCGATATCAATTTCTTCTTCCAAATGTTCCACTGACACCCCGAGTTGTTTTGCCAAAATAGGAGGTTCACTCGCAGAGGTCTGGGACATCCTGAATTTGGTCATTTAAAAAGTAATGAGATTATAGTTGTCGTCGAAGGGAGGGTAGGGTCATAGCTATAGGGCTTGCAGTTGGTGTAAGGATGGGAACCCCATATCCGATCGTACCTACTTTGATTGTGATGATTTGATATGATCATATTATATAGAATTGTTTCCTCTTACATGATCTAATGGACTTCTTAATTATTATTGTGTTTGTTTAGCCACCTTGGTAGTACGATAATTTCAGCGCATCTAATGTAGTTGCACTAGCGATTGACGTAGTAAGGTCTTCGAGTTAAATTCATAGAATCTATATAGATTGTTTAAGTATTTATATTTTTGCACATGCTGCTGTGATATCTACAAGCTACTCTATGAATGACAGACAAGAGGCTTTGTCGAAAATATCCATGAGCAATGCTTCTGAAATTATCTAGTGCAAAAGAAGTCTAAGAATGTTCACCCACTTGATTAAATGATTTATATTTGTTGTATAAAGTACTTATCCTTTTAAAATTTGTATATGTGTTAATACGACGATTTATGAAATTTTATCTGGTGCGAAATAATCGCAGAAACACAATTGTTGCTTGATGTCCTATTGAGCTGAAACAATCTTGCGGTCATGAGAAATATATATAATTGTTTCTATAAATGTATATAATATCTGACCGATAGTATCATAAAATCAGCCTATCTAAGTTTCTTATGCACTTATTTACTAAATATAGTTGGATTTAATTTTATTGCATGTACATAAAGAGCTTTTAAGCTGTGTTTGGTGAATACCGACGTAGCCATTGTGGTCGGCAAATATCATGCAGTGATGGTGTCAAAGCAGCCAAGTGTTGTATGAATGCGCCATCATGATTTTCTGATATTTACTTGCTCTTGTGGGGACACTTAAAACATCGCTAAGCCGTTTCTGTACATGACTATTTAAGACAATACTAGATAATAAGACCTGTTTCCGTTTTCTCACCAGGTTACACGTACAACGTTGTTGTTTGTAGATATATATAAACAGTTTTCATCCCAATCAAAGTAGTCTATGGCCGCATGAGCATGTTGAAGTCAAAAAGACGATATTTAATGTTTCATGAATTGCAGACATTAGGGAACATATTAAGGTTGAATTCTTGACATGCTTTCCGATTCTCAAGTATTTCAAAGTGACATTGTTTAAACTTCGCCGCATTAGTTGTTGCAGAAACGGTATCATTCATTTAATATACGTTGTTCAAGTTAATGACACTTGTTTAGCCTTATGTCAGTGCAGAATCCATGATAAAAAGGTAAAGTAGACGTGTTCTCCGCGTTTATGGTTACACGGCATTGAAGGCAAGATGCTAGACGCGAAATCGTTTTAATTGCACGTAGTTGTCATCAGTTCCTGGGTATTGCTGTTGTGTAGAAATTACGAGTAAACTTACTATCGCTCAGCACTTCTATTTTACCTTACACAAATCAATGCCTAAGAACAACCAACCAGATGAATTTAGTCGTGTATATATTGCTTATAAATTGAGCACGCTATAAGGAGACGCCGCTCTTGTTGTTCCTATATATAGAATAATGATTTGGTAGGGTACCATCAGTTTGGTTGGGTTACTCTGGTGCTGGTTGTATAGTCTCTATGTTTTAGCAGAGATGCGAAACTTAGACTGTATATAATGTATCAAAATATTTTCAATATACTTATCCGACACGTAATGCGGCTTTATTCGCGAATCGTGTAAAGCTTAACGCCTCTCAGGGTAAAAACGGATGTTTAATGATAACATGATAAAGTAAGACCAATTACCTTTCCTGCTTTTCTTTTTCAAAATCTTTTTTTTTTTCTTCTAAGCCATGTTTGCTGTGTTACGTTGTGAAGAATGCCTTTCTCTTTATCTTTCATGCTATCTCAGAAGCGCTATCCCCCCGGCTCTCGCCTTGACGACCATGTTTTTGTAATAAGCAAAGATTAACTAGAGTCTATGTAAAGATTAACTTGACATGGTGGCGTGGGCTGTTAGAATGCGAGGGTCGATGGAAAAAGCCTCGAGGGTCGAGGAATCATGGAGAGTGTCGTAGATTACTAGAAATGTAGATTATGAAGCCTACCTTTAGATTTCATAATGATTAACAAGGTAAAGCTAATTGCGTGTTGGTCCACTCTTGACAGAATCATGGATAACTTGGGTCTCTGGTAGCTCAATATGATATGTTGACCTGTTGATCTCCTTGTCGTTGCATCCCAAGCTTGGTCTGGTTAAAATTTGTTATCTCGTTCAAACATTCACAATGTAAATATAGTCTCGTATTCACTTCTCACCGTGGTGGGCTTAACTTCGGAATTGAGAAAGAGGACACGGCAATAAATGAAATTAAACGTCAGCATAATGCACTAGGAAAAAAAAGATTATATATATACTGAAATTTCCTTTCTCTATTCATAGATCAATTCAAAACAGGTTACAAAGATTTCCTCAATTACTGATGATTCCTCATTAAGATTCTAATAGACGTTCTGTATTCTAATTACTACTTCCAACCATAGTCAGTTGGTTTCGTTGAATTCGTCAGTTTATTTTAATGGAGTCTGTTGTGGTTGATTTGATAAAATCTCTCTATGAGATGAATGTTGTTGACTTGAACGAATCTGTCTTCTTTTTTCAGTAATTCTGAGGATTCTAGTTATTCTTGTCCCATTAGAGCCAACTCTCTCTTCAAATTGACAGTTCCAACTGTAATCTTGGTGATTACAGATTACCAGTGGGCTATAAATATAATTTCATATGAGAAAGAAGAATTTCTGAGCGTTAGTTGACATATAGATAAATAATATATTGCTGTTATCGCGTGGGAATCTTTTAAAATCCTTTTAACGATCTATTTCAATTCAAGCATCTTCTATAACGTCCTACGTTCATTCTTATCAAGATGCATCTGTTGTTTTGGACGATTCTATTGAAGTGTTTCTTGAGAGTGAACTCTATCGTCTCTTGTGTTTTTGAAGATCTCCACAAGAACTTTTAGTTCAAAGCAAGCATTATGTCGGATCTTCCTGTTGCCTAGAGCGATGTCAGCATAATGATCCGTAGTTCTTGAATATCTCCGCTTCAGTTGTTTGGACAAGAAAAGATTTTCCATGTACTCAATATTTTTATTTGGTTTTTTCTGGGGGTTATTTTTGTTTAGAGTGCTTCCATTCTAGCCAAACTTCAGATTTATGATACCCATGGGTACTTCTGTTTTCTTTTGTGCTGTAGCTCCTCATGATCATGCTTCGTTTTGTCGCAATGTAAGCTTATGGAAGTTAAAATGTTGTCCTCGTTTGATCTCTTCTTTTTTGTGTTATAAGTGCTGTTAGTGTTGCCATAAATTACAAAAGTTAACCGCTCTGTGGATACTCTTGTCATTTCCATCTCTTAGTTCTTCTTTCGTATATACTTGTATACATAGGATAGTCTTGTCCCCTTGTGATATAATCTCTCGTTCCTCCACATCTTCTTTGAGAGTTTTCCAACCAAAATACGAATCCAATTTGTTTACTAAACAAACAATGCCCCTTGCATTCTGCTTAATGGTATTTTGATCATCCGGTCTTAGTGATTTTGGTATGTCTGTGATCTTAAAATATTTTCCAATCATTTCCGAGCACTTTACCCATCTGAAATATTTGCTTTTCTTCATTTACGTAAACAGTTAGAAAGTTTGCTCTAAGATTACATTACACTATTGATTGAAACGCATTTTTAAATGCAGTATACGTCGACAAGCATGAAATTGCATTGCATAATTACCTTTTGTGATCCAGTTGTTCTGGTGTGTAGTTTATTTTAAGCACAAACAGTTGGAAATTGCTGCCGCTATAGGAGAACGTCACGTGTGGTTAACAGTGGTAGCAATTAAACCTGCTACTTCTTTGGAACCTCGTCTCGTTGAAACAACAATATTATGATAAGGAAAACACACTCATGGAACACACACATCAAATAGAAACGTATTTATTTACAATATAAGATGATTGTTGTGAAATGCGTGCTTTGAAGAATCATTGCATGTTCAAGATGACAAAAAATAGACATTCCAGCGATAAGAGGATTCAACATTTAATCAAGCGCTATTAGCTTAAGTTTTCCCCAGAATTAACGAGTGTTTCAGACGCAATAATATTTTATAATATTAGTTTGATTTATGGTGTGTAACTTGTAACGCGAAACAGTTTCAAAAAGTCATCGGAAGGCTTATTCTAGTAAAATAAATATTGCATTTTTGTAAATAGTTTAACTCGGAAAAGTGCGCTTATATATGATACTAATCTGAGCCAAATATTGTTGTACTTTCAACTTCAATTTTGAGTCGCAAGCACTAGTGTTAACAAGCTTTGATTGTCTGCAAAAGAGAGAGAACAGACCACATACAGCATCGACAATGAATTGAAAATGGCATTGCGCTGATTCAATTGAGAGAGGCGGAGCAGAAAGGCGGCACATGTAACAACCTGAAAAGCGTTAGTTTGCGAACAATATTGTCGGAACATTACAAAGGACTTCATCCATCATATGGGCTTGGGAGGCGTGGGTATTGGCTAACCACATCCTCACAAAAAAGCTTTTTCGAACGACGAAAATTTTTCGTGTTCCGTGCCCTTCCTAAACGTAATCCGTTTAGTATCATGTTCTTGTCCTGTCTTCAGCCATCTGCTTTATGTTTATTTTACGACATGAACAGCAGGAGAGAGAGAGGTTCATAACTTCAAGTAGGCCACAAGGTATTCATACTAGGTTAATCACTCGCCGGCGCAAAGCTTATCTGACATTGCCAGAATGCTAAGTGCTCATTTATTTTTTTTCATCTTCTCTTGTTCACCACTAATTGCGGCCATTTATTTTCCAATACCACTCTTATTTTCACCATTATTTTAAAAACACAACAACTTGATGCTAAACAAGAGTTGTATTTAAAATTATATAACGCCGCGTTTGTTTTTATCAGACAGACATATTTTAGTATCAGACATATTTTAGTAGTCAGTCATTCCATGATATTGTCGGTGAAGGCGCAAATCATTCTAACGTTGGACTTCGCGCGCTACATGTTCTTAAACTAAATTTGCGAAATAACTTATTATATGAAGACTTATAAAGTTATATTGTGTAGACATGTCTACTTTTCGAAACAGCTTTAAGATATCTTCTAAATTTTCCGACCGTGTAAACATGTCTGAAAAGTTTTAGTTGAATTATATGCATCTGCTGATTAGCTTTTTTCTTAATTTCTTTTACTGTTCATCACGCACCATTTCATGATCTTGCATGTGTTCTCTTTCATCACAAGGTGTATCATTGTGAATAATAACCATCCTTTTCTAAAGCTGACCTAGATTGATAAGCTATGAAATGTGATGTTTATCACAACTGATCGAAAAATCGTTCATGTTTTTACTTGGAAACATTCGTTAGATGTTTTCACAACTGTTACCGTTTGCCTTCATATATGCATAGTGGCACCAGGTTGTTTGTTTAGCACTCGCTATATTGAACTATCCTTAGAATTCATCTATGAAATGTGCTTTGCTGTTGGCTCATTATAATTTTTGTTTTATAATCTGAAGTCCCATCTTTCTTTGCTTCTCATTTGTTCTCATCTATTCCTCTTCTCTCTCATATTTGCCCTTTTGGCACAACTATCCTATCTTCCTGCACAGTGCAATGAATTTTATTCGCTGCGTTCTTCGTCTTGATGTCTTTCAGCAGTCCTGCTCGTTTGTCAACCGTATCGATAACCTGTTTAAACACAATGAATAAGCCTTTGACGGTCTGCCCTATTCATTGCTGATACTGGGTACTGTTTGTCTTGTACACAGATGACGTGGGTTTGTCTTTTCCTGCTGTTCAATACTGCAACACCGTGGCTTAGAAAATAAACACGAGTATTTACTCACGCGCTAGGTCTCTGCCTAAATCTATGGCAAAGAACAACATTTTCGGAAAAATCATAGCTTGAGAAATTTGTACAATCTATAACTATATCCAGTTACTCATTAATTTTCCTCTGCTTGTCAACTCGAAAAGAAATTAAAAGTCGCCGCTTTGATTGGTCGAGATTCTCTCGCCGTAGGATACCTGCTTTCTGATTGGTTGCTGACGCAGCCGCGCGGCATGCCCAACAATGACAGATGTTTGGAAACAATGTTTGAGTGACATTTAATAGTTCCGGCCTACAGTACTCGCTTGACATTTTAAATTAAGAGATAATAATATACGCATTTCAGTTTCTCTCAACTCTGGACCGTGCGTGGTGTGCGTGTAGAGGACTGTACTTCGTTCAATTATCGCGACTTTGTGGACTGCGCGAAGTTGCGCTTCTCCAAATTAGAAAGATGGCGGCGTGCATTATGTTTGTTTTCATCTTCTTTTCATTTTCGTTTTGTGTGGACGCGAAGAAACCAGTGTGTGAGCCGCTTGCAATTGCTCTCTGCCAGAATATTGGCTACAACATGACATCATTTCCAAATCATATGGGTCATGATAATCATAACGAAGCCGAACGCAAAATCATGGAATTTAAGCCACTCATTGAAGTGAATTGCGCACCTTATGTTCGACTCTTTATATGCTCTGCGTTTGGCCCGATGTGTAACAAAGATGTGGATTATCCTGTACTAGCTTGTCGGTCAATGTGCGAACAAACAAAGCATGGATGTATTGATTTGATGAAGAAGTTTGGTTATAAATGGCCAGTTGGATTCAAGTGTGATTCTTTTCCTAAGAATGGGGAGAAGATATGCATCACTCCCAAAGGCGCAAAGGTTACCAAAGCGCCGAAGAAACCTGGCCTCAACATCCACATGTTAGGAATCACCACCGCACGCCCAGAACATATCCTTACGAAAGGAATCAAGAAAGAAGGACGTCCAGGAATATCAATCACGAGCCCTCTAAGAACGAATAACCACGATCCCTCCACGAGCCCTTCAAGAACGAATAAAGACTTTCGTAAGTGTTTAAACACCAAAAAATTCGTGTATGTTGAGAAGAAAGATACTTGTGCGTCGCGATGTGGTGAACATGTATATTTTGACAAAACTAACAAGAAGTTTGCTGATATCTGGCTACTGATCTGGTCTACCATTTGCTTCTTGTCCACCATGCTAACTGTATTGACTTACCTAATAGATAGGACGAGGTTCAAATATCCGGAGAGGCCGATTATTTACTTGGCGTTTTGTTATAATCTCTACTCTTCTGCCTACCTGATTCGTTTGATTGCAAAACCCGAAGGGATTTCATGCAGTGCTGATGGCGAATACCTAATCGTTGATGGCCTCAACACAGCTGGTTGCTCAATAGTTTTTATTTTACTTTACTTCTTCGGCATGGCTTCTTCGCTCTGGTGGGTGATTTTAACTTTAACGTGGTTCCTATCTGCGGCATTGAAATGGAGCCAGGAAGCAATTGCCAATAAATCAGCATATTTTCACGCAGTTGCTTGGGTTATCCCTGCAATACAAACAATTGTCGCACTATCAACACGCAAAGTCGACGCGGACGAATTAACCGGACTGTGTTATGTTGGAAACCAGAATGTTCAATCTTTGGCTGGATTTGTCTTAGCGCCACTCTGTGTATATTTGGTGATAGGCACGACATTCTTGTTAGCTGGTTTCATCTCGCTCTTTCGTATTCGTTCCGTTTTAAAAGATCGCGATACAAATACGAGAAAATTGGAGAAATTGATGGTGCGTATTGGCGTCTTCTCCGTATTGTACACGTTACCTGCTGCAGCCGTGATAGCGTGTTTTGTCTACGAGTATTCCAACATGGAGACATGGCAGTTAGATGTGAAAGAAAATTGTGTTAATGTGCTGACAGATGAATGCGATTTAGCCTCGCGACCCAAAGAGGAAATATACATGGTTCGACATTTCATGTCTTTAATCGTTGGGATAACATCGGGAATGTGGGTATGGTCAACAAAGACTTGCCAATCTTGGCAAATTTGTTATTACAGAAGTTTCACTCATAAATACCCGCAGCGCAAACCTGCTAAACAACAGCCGCTACTTGTGCAAATGTCCACAGATAAACCGTCTACTGCGGCGGCAGTTCGTCCAATGCCCGAACAGTGTGCGTCTTCAGAGCTCTCGCATCCTCTCACTAATATGAGTTGTGTGCCTAATGAGAACGGACAGCACTTGAATCTTAAAGCACCCGTGTAGTCGCTCAACAAAGACTGAACTCTAGACACTCAACGTGCGTCGTCCCAACGAGCCGTATAAATGTTTAGTGTAGTGAATGCAAAGCTTATTTCCAGATTCCCCTTGCGTAGATTAAAATGAACACAAACCTAGTGAAGACAGTGAATTCTGTAGACTGAAGGACTTGCCAACTACTTCATGTACAAGACTGGAGACACCGTATATGAGCGCGTAGCTATTAAATCGAATGATTTACACTAAAGGACAACTACTTTATATGCCTTGCAAACGCTGTTCAGTTTGTGTCCTCCACCAAGAACCATTTATGAGGCTGCGTTGCTGTTGTTCTCTAAGCAAGATGTACATTGATAATTGCTACTGTGCGCTAGTGTATCCAGACCACCTTGAGAAATTCCTTGTGTAACAAGATCAACAGTTAGCTACTAACTTCAATGAATTTCCACCCAGTTTGAACAAAAGCAGAAACATATGTGTGCATGATAAGCAAAACAACCATTGAAATATGCGTGGAGAGATAGATGAACCTTACTGTTGATGAACCTTACTATTGATAAACCCTATATATAGTCACATACGTAATTAACAATATTGAAGGTTCATCTATCTCTCCATGCACATTTGGTGAACATTGGTGAACATTAAGAGAAAACTTTAGATTTTTCACTATGGCGCATTTTGCTCTCTTTTCATGAGCCAAAAACAAAGTTTTTGTCCAATTTTATGCCTTATTTCGTGCTTGAAAAAAGTGTAAATGCAACAACCTAATTCCAAGTCTAAACTAACGTAAGTGTAAATATTTTTGCATTCACTCTTGAACCCAAAACTTAAAAAGGTAAACTCAATTCTATTTCGTAAATTAAAAGAAACGAATTACGACGCTCTAGTTCATTTTAGGATCCCTATGCAAGACTTAGTGGGATTATTTTGAAAATAGACAAAAAAATTTTCTCCAAAATCCTGTGTATATTTTGATATTTTCTGGCAAAATAATTTCTCATGGCACCATGCATCATAACGCTTTGCTATAGACTGAATGATGGCGTAGTCTTTTCTGCAGATTTCAAAGTAGCGCATTCTTTACTTATCAAGACCATACTGTTTCTATAATCAAATTCTTATATGCTAGAAAGTACAATGAATGCAAGCAAACTAGTGTATCCATGCTCAATGTTGACGACAATAACGAGCCATTTTGCGTGATCAAACGTGCGGTAACGGAAATCCAATTTGTGATACTATATCGTTTCCTTATCGTCTTGGGCTAGGCGTCTTAATTATATGGACGTGCGCGATTGTCCGTCTTCAGCTCGTTCTATTATTCAAAAATACGTGCGCGCAATCTTATAGCCATCTTATTGTTTGATATTTTCGTTGATAGGTTAAAATAGCACAAGTTGTAGTGCATTTATTTGACTCAATCGTCTTTGATGATTTTATTATTTTATGCAGTGTGTCTAGATTACGTCACGCGCTTTCTTTGGACGGGAGATTGAACAGGGTGCAATTATATTGCAGTGCAATATTTAGACTCCAAAATAATGCTAGGTTACTTGAGAATACTGGAATACCGGCGTGCTGTTACGCAAACTGTTTGGTATATTTGTATTGAAAACAAACTGAGACACTGACTGTCAAATCCTACTATACTGCTACACCTAAACTCACATTTGACAATGCTATCCTCCACAAAATGCTGCAATGCAAGTACTTTTAAAAATTTGTCAGGACCTATTAATTTTAAAATTATTATGCTTAGGCCATGTGTTCCCACTTTATACTTCTTTCTTTACTTAGCTTTTGTTTACAATGAAACAACATTCAATTTATAAATCCTCGTGTTTTTCAGTTTTGAAATTAGTCAACCTCACTTGGGGTCCCTCCGTTCTACATCAAGCAATTAGGGTCTTCGGTAATGGATTGTAGATATATTCGTTTATTTCTTTTACACTTGAATAACTTCTTAACTGTTTCCACGTATGCAACAAGTCCGCTTAGGAATAGTTAGTGGCACTCATTACAGGAAACATGGTTTCCTATTTATTTCAACTAATTCTGGAAAAATATCTTCTAGTGGCGGAATCGTTTCAACACAAGTGCCCAGTGATGTTATCAGTTCCATGTCCGTCCATTCCACGAGGAACTTGTCCAATCTTAAGTCATTCTGTTGTTTGTTGGTCGCCAGGCATCATGCAATTTTCGAATTGCTCATCATCAATGCGGTAAGAATTTTTGAAACTTGATGGATGTTGAAAAGTTTCGGTCGAATTTAAAAAGTTGTCCATGTCAGGAAATGGTCATGATGTTTTGTTATTTCGATTCTACTTGATCATTTCTACTTTACAGTTTGAAGTCTTTTTGACAGTTTTTTTTTGTGGATGCTGGATGTTTATTATTTGCATAAGATAGTTTAAAGTAAGGATGCCTCAACTTTGTTTTCAGTGAAACTTTTTAATCTTTCAAATGCTCTCTACTTCAGTGTAAACATATGGATCTATTGTCCTCGTTGTTCTATTTCTAATGTGTTTGTTTGAAGAACGTGCGGCCAACACGAAATAATCTTTTAAATTTTTCCATAATCTGCCTTTCTTTGTTCGGAGATGGATTATTTTGGCCTCGTGTGTACGCAGGGGGTATATTAAACTTTTGAGCTATTTAGCTGCAACCGTAAAACTTTAAAGACTTAAAACAACATCTTTAAAATGTGACAATCAAGAACATATGTTTCGTAAACAATCAGTTGGCCACGAAAGGTGCGAGTAATTGCTGTACCACCAATATGTATTGTGGTCAATCGTGGGATTTTTGTTATGCATATTTCCCCTCATTGTTAGAAATAGTTATTCATAAATCCCTTACTTGCTGTTGCTAAAGTTAGAAACTCACAATCCAACATTGTTTAAAATTTTCAATCAGTGTGGTCTTAATTCCATTTTCTTCTCTCCATGCTACGAACGGTTACTCATTAAATACTGACGCAAGTGATAATTACTAGCATTACGTAATGTTCAAAGGTGGCCCTGTTTAATTTGACCACAATTTGTTAATAATTGTAAAAAGTTGATAGGTCTTGTTAGTGTGCAATAGCCCATCTTTATGAACAAACGTAGACTTTGTATTGCAATTTTACGCTGTAATTTCTGTACTTATTTTTATCCACGTAAGATTACTATTTATTGCATGCTGTGCTATTCTTACGTTTCTTAGGACTTCATTTTTTAAATTGAATCTCCGGAAAGCCTTAACTTTAGTGCGGAAATTAGTTATTTGTTTATAGTTAATATCTTAGATAAAATTAAAAATGTATCGTTTCTGTACATCTGCCAAATGAACTGACAAGCATGTTGGTGCCACAAAAACTCCAATATTTAAAAGTTTGCCAAGATTTTAAGAAACTTGGCTTTGAAACTTTTTTTAGAGTACGCGTATGCTCCAATCAAAAAGGTTATGTGAGTGGCTATGTCTACTGAAAATACAAATATCTGGGTAAACTTGAAAGTAGCTAATCAGTTCAGCGTCCGTTTTACTTTAAAATCAATCCAGTTTTGCGTTGAGGTCAACACGCGCGATCCCTGCGTGTTTCTGCGCGTGGCATGGAATATTAAGTAATGGTTCTAAATTATTCTAATGTTTTAAAGTATTCTAATGAATTCTAATGTGTCTAAATGTAACAAAAACACTCTAATTTCTAAACTTACAACACCTCCAAGATGGCCGAGTCACGGCCAGAAGAAGGGAAACCCCAAGAAACACGTCGAAAAGTGAGTGTACCCAAAATGAGAACAACTTTGAAACAGATCGGAGACGATCTGACGAAGGAGGAGTTAGAAAAGTTGATATATATGGCCGGGAATGAAATTCCGAAGAGCAAAACAGAACATATGAAGGCGTTGGACTTCTTCTCTGCTTTGGAAGAACGACAGTTAATTAACACGAAAGAAGACGATGTTGATTATCTTGTAGAACTCCTCATTCATTTACCACGACTTGATTTGGTCAAGAAGCTAACTTACACTAGATCAAATTACACGGTGGCAAGTAGGATACAGAAATTTACTGATGGTGTCATGGTCACCAAAACAAATACAGTGGAAGTGACTAGTTGTTCTGTAAAAGAAAACAATGGTGCAGTTTTACATGATCCTAGTTTGCTACGGTCTGCATGTCATAAATGCCATCATACTATCGTGGCCCTCGAGTCAATGATGCAAGAACGAGACAAGGCAGTAGCATCAAATATGGAACTGAAGAAGAGGGTTAATGTATTACAAGTGGAAATTGAGCAAGTTAGAGATGATCAGAATAATTTAATTTGGGAACGAAACAATGCGCTTGGAGCAAAGTCGGAATATGTCTTTCAAGCTAGTGAAATGCGCAAGGAATTAAGTGATTTGAAGCGAGCAAACAGTTT
Source organism: Phenganax marumi (assembly GCA_025400095.1). Classification (NCBI taxonomy): domain Eukaryota; kingdom Metazoa; phylum Cnidaria; class Anthozoa; order Malacalcyonacea; family Clavulariidae; genus Phenganax; species Phenganax marumi. The sequence continues at coordinate 13,274 of JAODVM010447601.1, forward strand.
ACTTGAGAAAACATGCACAGATTCTAATAACATGCTTGAACTTCGAAACAAAGAAATTTCGGAATTAAAGAAAACGTTGAGTGAAGCTACAGAAAATATTGAATGTTTGAAGTCCAAAGTCAAAGCAGAAGAACAAGCAAAGAATTCTGCATTGGAAGAACTAGCAAAACTACAGAAAGTCGAGGGAGATAATGGTCGTGTTACATGCAAGAGGTGTGGATTGGTGTATGTTGAAGCTAATAATCCAGTTGATGCATGTCGGTACCATCCGGGACATTTTGATTGTGTTGGTGCTATCAAGAAGAAAATGGAATGGTCTTGTTGCAAGAACACCAATAAAAATGCTCCTGGATGTTGCAAGAAGAAGCATTTGACTATTGACTACCCATCATCTGGACTATCCCCTGGTGGGCAAGGCAGAAAATTCACAATGTAAAGTCCAAAGGAAAAATTGCTGATTTGTTGTAATATATATTTGACTGGAGGCCTAGCCAAAAGAGGGCGATTCTGTTAGCAGCCTGGGTCATTAAGAGCAGGCCCTTGCATTTCAGTAGCAAATTTTGTACAAATCACAGTTAAGCAATCACTTTGAAAATTCATACACATTCCACAAGTTTCCATAGTTTTTACAAATATTTTTTATTTCCTTTTGACAGTTTCTTTTATACTTTTTGTAAAAAATATACTTTTACAAACTTACTTTTAGATAGGTGAGATCTATAGTTTTACAGTAGGATATTTGTTTTATGATAATAATTAAAATTTCAATACAATCAAAGAAAGCAAAGGTTTGAATTTTTAAATTAAATTATATTATAATTAATATATTTTTAATTAAATTATAATTTTTAATTTAATGAATAAATTTTAATAATTTTTCATTTTTAATAAGTTTTAATTAAATTATAATTTTTATGTAATTTTTTCATTAAGTTATTATAATTTTTTAATTAAATAATATTTAATTATTGGGACACCCAATCAATAACGTAAAGTGTTCAAATTTTTCAAAAGTGTTTTTATGACCTGAAAATGACTTTTAGGCTAATGTGTCGGTTGGTAATGTGTGATGCAAAGTTTGGACGGTTTGGGACACTATTGGGAATTTTGTAAAATTCGTAGCAAAGCAAGTGAATAAATTTCAACGTCTTACAGTAATTGTCACAAAAAGTTGCAATCTTTCAGAGTAAAGAGGCTAATTTCGAACTTCATTTTGTTCTAATAGAAAGCTAATGCTTCTTAGATGACGAAAATATAAAATTTAGAGTCACAAAATTTGAAATGTTAAAGAATTACAAGAAACAGCACAAAAAGGGACTTTCACAGTTTGAAGCCATATCCTACCCAAATCGTAAAATTTCAAAACTTTCAAAGGCATGTTTTTATGACCGGAAAATGACTTTTTTGGGCAAATATGTCGATTGCTAACTTCTGGGCCAAATTTGGGATGATCTGAGACATTATTGAAGATTTCGAAAAATTTACGTAAAGGGACACCCTTATTAATGATCACGTAAAATATTCAAATTTTTTGAAAAGTGTTTTTATGTCCTGTCAATGAGTTTTTTGGGCAAATATATCAATTGTTAACATCTGGGCAAATGTGGAACCACGATTAGAAATTTCGAAAAGTTTCCGTAAAGAGAGGCTTTTATGAATCACTTAAATATTTTAAATTAATTTTCTCTTGGTATATCACATTATACGCTGTCAATCTTCATTGACATAGTTGATCCCTTGCAAAAACAAAAGTAGCATGCAAAAGACGTAGCCAGTTAATCAGATTACGTGGATTTTTAGCTTCTATCCAAACATTCTTTGAGTCTGCCTATAGGCTAGGCTACGAAATACGAACGTAACTCATGCTAGATTGCATGAACACATGCGCTCGTGGTCAAATGCTAAGTTTCTATTGCCGAAAATGAGTGCGGTTCACACTTCCGAACCTTTTAGTCTAGTTTACTATGGTCGCTGTGAGTCCATTGATCATCTAACCAAGTTATATCCACGAAGGTGTCTGACACTTCATGATAGATGAGGATATACTTTACAGTTTGGCCAGAAACTCTGACGCACGCACGATTGCGCGATATTTTGTGCGCGCACGCTCCTCAAACTACAGAAAAATCCCTCATGCTATTTTAGCGTTTAGACGATAATTGCGAGTCGTTGCCTCGTTGGTGGTTAATAGTTTCGTTCTCTCTAGGAGGGCAATAGTCGGTCTTTAGTGATAGTAAAACGCTATTAGTAAGAGATTTACTCATTTCACAGTTCTTTGCGCTTTTCTGCAAAACGAAGGCCATGTGGAATATATATGCACTTTACTTGAAAGGTTGTTTTCAAAGTCATGCAACACGAGTTGCCGTTGTTTCGCAAGCATTTGTGAGTCTGCAGTATGTTTGCCGACACTATAATTAACTGCTAATGTATTGAAAATTACAGATCATGTTTACAGTTTGCGCAAGGGGAACGGTACCGTGAGAGCGTGTTGTTTGCAACAAGGCATCTTATTTTCAGTAAGTTGTTCTGGTCAAGTTTAAGAGTTTCTCTTTAGATTTTCATCGCATTTTTCCGTCTCAGACAAAAACAAGTCGACGATGTATTATATATATATAGATCGAGTGCTCCGTATCAATTTACTGCGTGCAATTAAAACACGTCTGTCATCGCGCGCTGTGCCAAAATCACGCCGCCGAGTCGTGAAATCTCGAAGTTTTCGCGTGACACGTTTGCGCTTTTTGTTATTCTTATAAATAATTAACGTGTTTGTGTTATATTCGGGAATACGTAGTCAAATGTTAAAAGAAGAACAGTTTTTTTTTACCATACTTGAGTGTAGGTCAACTTATCTGGTTTAATGGTCAGGAGGGCAGTATTAACCAATAACAGTCGAGTTTGATCAACCTAATTGATACGTCCTATTTAAAATTGGACAAGAGGCGTGGTTGTTAATGTGAATGGAGCTCTATGATTGGCTGACGCACATCTCGTATTCTTGACAATAACAAAATAGCTAACACTTTGAAGGATGCAGCATATTTTATCGTCTTAAATTAAGTGAATTCCACGGCTGTTTCACTTCAGACTGGAAATCAAGCTGGAGGAGAGAGGATCTGTTTGTATTGTTGCGCATTTGTAAACTTGACGGATATATTATAGTAGGAGTGCGTCTGTTTTGTTTATTTTCATTTCAATATGGCGAGTATAATACAGACCACATCACGTTTACTCGTAATCTGGACTCTAATCTCGCTTGCTTTTGTCTCAAGCGCGGAGGACAGCCCAAAATGTGAAACAATGAACGTGGAACAATGTGGTTCGCTTGGCTATAATGTTACAGGTATACCGAATATGTTTGGGGATAAAACTCAAGGTGATATTGAGAGAAGTCTTTTGGCTATAAACGAACTGCTGCACTCAACTTGCGCGCAGCCAGCGCGTTTCTTTTTTTGTTCAATGTACGCTCCTATGTGCAGTACGAAAACTGGCAGTCTGATCACGTCATGTCGTCCTTTGTGTGAGTATGTAACACGGCGATGTAAACCTACTGCTGTGAAGTTTAATATCCCTTGGTTGGACACATGGAATTGTTCGCAGTTTCATCGCGACAACGACAGAGATAAAATGTGTATGCCTGGACCAAAATACAATATAACTAGCGTCCATCCATTGTATTCCACGACGAGACAAGACTCCAGTGATGATAAGATGTCTTTTAAGAACAGTCAGAATTACATCTATTTAGAACGCCTTAAGTCTTGGGTCCTTCTTTGCTCCGAAGATGGAATATATAACAAAAATACTAAGGATTTCGCAGAACTGTGGATGACCATTTGGGCGATCGTTTGCTTTATTTCCACCAGTATTGCTGTCCTCACTTTCTTTGTTGATACTCAGAGATTTCGTTATCCAGAAAGAGCAATTGTAATGCTTGCGTTTTGTTATAGTTTGTATTCCGTAGGCTTCATATTGCGTATGATATTTGGACGCAAATCTGTAGCATGTTCTCAAGACGGGGAATCTTCGCAATCATATTTGACGCGAAATGAATTTGGTAGTCCATTGTGTGCAACCGTCTTCTTGTTTTTGTATTTTTTCGGAATGGCTGCCAACATATGGTGGGTGATCTTAGCATTGACTTGGTTCTTGGCAGCCGGAATGAAATGGAGTTACGAAGCAATCGGTAGTTATACGAATATGTTTCATATTGTAGCGTGGTTACTACCGCTTATAAAGACAGTTCTTGTTATGATTCTTCACAAAGTTGACGGTGATGAATTAACTGGATTATGTTACGTGGGATCGCAAGATTTACTCGCATTGACAGGCTTTGTGTTAGGACCGCAGTTTACTTATCTAATTATTGGCACGTTGTTTCTCCTAGCCGGATTTGTTGCGTTGTATCGAATCAGACTCGCTATTCAAAAAGAACGCTTGCATAAGATTGATAAGCTCGACCGTTTCATTGTTAGAATTGGCATCTTCTGTTTCTTTACCACAGTTCCAGCTACTTGTCTAATTGCTACACATTTTTATGAGTATAGCTACAGGGAAGATTGGCAATATGGTCTTCGCGAACCAAATACTAAAGTTCTTATGTTAAAAACATGCATGGCTATGTTTGTTGGCCTTATATCCGGTGCTTGGATGTGGACAAGTAAAACGTGCGTTGCATGGAAAAATTTGTACACTAAGAGATTTAAGAAAGATCCCGTTGTTCACAACGCTTCAAGTAATAACATGGCGTTGCGAAATCAAGGCACAATTGGAGGCAGACAATTACAAGAAGACGAGTGCGAAGTGTGAATCTAAAGTATTATCGACGCAGCATGTTGGCGTCTGAAGATGAAATGACTGCTTTTATGCCTGCGTATAAAATCTTTTCATAAAGCTTTGTTAATCTTAGATCTTGTGGTTACCCCTAGTGGTTGTAGCGAATTTGCAGACAAATAGTTACAAATGATAGGAATCTAGAATACAACTGTGGCAATTAACACCTCATTATGCTTGCATTACCCAAGCATTGATTAATGCACATTAGAAAACGATTGAGTATTTAAAATACCACTGTGCGGCGCAGAGAGAAACTGTTGTGTATGTCTCAAAGACGGTCAGGATGGTAAACTTGGCAGTATCATGTTGACGACAAAAATAAACGAGGACACCCTCTATGAATAATTGTAAGCAATTCTTGCAATAAATTCGGTCGCCAGCGCGGAGGAAAATGGTCGTGGCCATAACCGGGTCTTTTTGCCGGTCGTTAAAATAAAAAATCACCATTGCGCTCTATACAAGCGTCTTCTTCAAAATCATAGATAGGTAATGCTTACTTGAGCCGTAAAGTGAATTTTAGGCTTGGCAAATGAAAGTCAGGAAAATGCTTTTTGAAGGAATGGTAAAATGTGACTCTGCATACGGGACATTATGCGTACGTGTGACGTAGCAATGCGTGGCAAAGATTATGCTAAAATCGTCGATTTCTTACAAAATAAATAGTGTGAATGGGTCCAAAAACGAAGAGAAGTGGCAAGCAAGGTTTGGAACGACAAGATGAACGTTTTAGCTGAATTTTTTTTGGGGGGGGAACCTCCAAATTTGAAGATGGGCGAAATCCCTTTTCAGTGGCACTGCAAGTCAGCAGTATATAGTATGTACTACTACACAATGTTTTCAAAGTTCAAAGAACTTTGCTAAATAAATAAAGGCAACGTAGTTTAGGGGAGATTTTTATCCATTTCTTCTTACATCGTCCCCAAAAGAAATGCTTACCAGTTCATTTGCTAACTTCGAAGAGATCCCTCTCAAATATTTGAAAAGTTTTTAACTTCCTGTTTTATTGACCAGTCAAATTTGCACAATTGGGAAATATAAGATTTGATTGGTCAATGAAACAGTCAATGAGACATTTTTGGGAGTGCTTCTATTGGTGTGACTGTAAACAGTGAATAGAAGTCGTCAAGTTGATGCACATTCAATGTTTATCACCTTACTGCAAGTGCACTAGCAAAAACGACACGGCGTCAACGAGGACATGAAAATGGTATAGAAATGATGTGGCGCATCCTTACATGGGCATATCACGCCCCTGAACACGCCGTTTTCACGTCCTCAATGACGTCATGTTGTCTTTGTTAAACCTCCCTAAAAATTTGGTTCAGTGTTGTATTATGTTGCATTATGTTCAATGTTATGTTATATTCAGTTCAATTCATTGCCATAATGCAGCACGATGGCATTTCTTTGCAGAAATGTTGCATCAATATTATCACTTTCTTTTACTTGCATGTCTTTGTTGGTTAAATTGTGATCTGATGGTGACTTATTTTACTTGGTATTTTAAAAAGATTTTAAATATTACTAATTTTAGCAATATTTTGCATCCTTTGTTCTTTTAGTGCAAAAATTTCCTTTTAAAAGAAAATTTCCTTCAATGTGGAAGTGCTGAACGCATTATCTCATATTCTTTTAGTAGATACAAAATGATACCCATCTTGCCAGATGAAGAATGTTGCGAGGTGTCAAAAAACTGTTGGTGATCACCATGGTAGATATGACCACTGCCAAAGCAGAAAACATGAAGTTACAGGTGATCATTAATATTATGTCATTTTCAAATACGTAGAGTGGAACACTCTTGATTACTGAAGGTGGTGTAAATGTTACATTAGACACAGCGAACAGCAATATGCAGGCTAAGTCGAATGATCTATAGTGTAAACTGACTGGTAAGATAGGCCGTGAAAGTTGTTGTTCATGATAAAGAATGAATAAATACCTTCCCTTGACATTGATCATTCATATTTTTTGAAAGTCACAGGAGGATTGGTATGGAGTTTTGCCAAATTTCCAGCCAGTAAACTTTTTTGGCAGTAGACAGATTAATTTAAGGACAAAGTATTTTTGATTGGAGTCTAATTACCTAAAATATAAGTGATGAAGGAAATGGGATTTCTTGCATTTTAAATATTACAATAGCTATTGTGCCAACACAACCTTTTTTAATTCGTACTATTAGGCACTAAATGAAAACAACTGTCTTAAAAAAAGTAGGGTGCGTTAAGGCGCATTTACACGGGTGAATTTTGTTGCGATTTTTCTCCTCTTAGCATATGTGATTGCGTAGGTTGACTGGCGATTGCATTAGCAAAATTGCTAGATCACATATATTTGCAAGTTATCCACTTTATCACATCATTCAACAGGAGAAAAATTGCAGCAAAAATCGCCCGTGTAAATGGGCCTTTAGGATTTTTCAATCTTTTAGCAAAATAACAGACACAATTCAAACACATTAAAATAAATTTACCTTAGTATCTGTGTAGATGCACAATTGCTGATGCTGAGATGCAAGCTAATTGACATGTTCAAATAGCTATTTATAATATTTATCAGCTTCAGATTTTCATATGGTTCCACTTTGTATGAATTGCATGTATTTTATGATGATAACTAGTTTTAGTAATAAAAGAAGACAGATAACATGACTTTGGTGTATTCAAAAGAGAAACTACTTCTACATTTCTACTTAGAAATGTAGACGTATTTTCACTTGAAAAGTAGTAGTATGTATTGCATATTATTATGTTGCATTATGTTCAATGTTATGTTATGTCGAGTTCAATTCATTGCCACAATGCAGCAAGATGGCGTTTGTTTGCAGAACTTTTGCGTCAATATTATCATGCATTTTCTTGATTCTTTCTGGTAAAAGCACAAGCAAGTAAATAAAAAATTGTTCAATATTGCATCTCATTTTTTTGCATTTCAAGTGCAATCATCACAAGAAAAATTTCTCAACCAGATAAAACTTCAAGAAGGCAAAAAGTTGAATATTTAGAATAATACTAAATACAAAATAATAGCTTTCATATTACTTATCAGTTTGTATTTGTTTCAGGGTTGCATAATATGCACTTTCTATTAAATTCTTTTATACCCTGCATAATATTAATTTGATTTTCTTAACAAAGTCTACTTATCATTTGTCATCAATATTGATTATACTGCATTTCATTTTCTTTTTTTTGCTACAGAATCATACACATCTTGCAAGATGAAGAACGCTAGAAGGTGCCAAAAACGTTTTGTTGATCACCATGATGGACAAACACTCTTGTAAGTCAAGAACATGAAGTTACAGGTGATCATCAATATTTTGTTACTTTTAAATGAAGTGGGACTTTTTGAATACTGAAGCTGCAATTAAACATAACATTTTAGCTATAAAGCAAAACACAGTAAGCTTCAACATGCAGAGTTGAGGAGTATGTAGAATTATGCCAAATTTTGACCCAAATAACATTGGCAGTACACTGAGTAAAAGAAGAAACACTGGGCTTGTATTACAGTAGCTACTATGCCTACATGTCTTTTATAAACTGGAAAATGCTTCTGATTTTTCCAATAGTGAGTAATATTTTATTAGGCACTCAATGAAAAGAACTATTTTAAACAAAGCAAGGTGCATCAGGATCTTTTCAATTATATATTGGCATTGCAATAGCAAACATAATTTAAACACATTAAAATAAACTTGCCTTGCTTTTTTGAGTAAGAGTGATCAGAAAACAATAAGTACCAGTGTATCTGTGTAGGTGCACTGTCGCTGATGCTGAGATGCAAGCTAATTGTTAAAATATATGTTCCAATAGTTACAATAGCTATCAGCTTCAGATTTTTGAATGGTCCCACTTTGTATGATTTGCATGTAATTTTATGATGATAGCTAGTTTTGGTAATAAAAGACGACAGATGACATGACTTTCAGAAAAAGAGATCTTTACACTTTGAAATATGTTGTTTTAACCTGACAAGAGTAACATGATAAAATAATTAAAACTTAGGGACATTTTGCCCGCTGCAGTATAAAATTTTTGCATGTTATAAAATTTTTTTAAATTTTTTGAGAAAAGTTTTGAAATCTGCTCTTGATTTATGTCCATTGTGATGGAATTGCTAAACTTGTTTTTCATAAATTGTTTGTTTATTTCATTTTTCAATTTGCTTTTTAAAAAAAGATATTTTTCTGGCAAAAAATTATTAGATGACCTACGTACCAAGGGAAATTTGCAACGTTTTGCTGTCTCAAAGTACTATCTGTACTCAGTGTAAACAGTACTTGTACATTTCTAACTAGAAATGGAGAAGTACTCTCACTGACTCCAAGCTAAAAAAGAGCTGCCTAATGTACCTTGCAAATGTAAACGACAACAATATTAGTAACAATTTGAGCTTGCAAATTTGGATCCCTTGGTCAAAGAGTAAGTTCTCCCCATTCTAGCTACAGTCTATCCTCAAACTAAGCTATAGTTAAGCAATGTCCTAAACTGTCTGTATTCAATTTGTGTATATACGCACTCTCCTCACCATCACACTAACTCACAAAGCTGTTTACTCACAGCTAACACATGCACCCCTTTCTCTGCTAGCTGTTCATACAGAAACTGAGGAAATTACAGCTTTCATAAGGCAATCAGTAAAATAATTCTTATACTTTAGGTGAAACGTAATATTGAAATCAAAGAGTAAGAAAGGCTGCATTCATATACAATGAGGTGAGTTGATTTACTTTGATCTTTACATCAAATTCAATTTTGCCTTTGTCTTAAACTGCATCCCACACAGACCCA